>VNJQ01007030.1:25255-91674 GCA_008042515.1 Drosophila truncata | reverse complement strand
AAGGGGGGGAATCCCCCCCCCCCCCCCCAGACGATCATAGTTTGTACATTTTGGAAAAACGTTCTGCAAATTTTAGCAATTCCAACTTGTCCGAAACTGAACGGAAAATCGCCTGTCAATTGATGGACACGAAACGCGCCACGCACAGTGTCATAAAATCTGGGTCGCCGCTTTATCATAAATGCATGGAAAATGCTCTGAGTTAAATTTAATTTAAATCTCAAGGTTTTGCGCCTGCGACTGCTTGCCATTAATGCCGAAATAAAATAATAAAACACGCCATAAACATGCTTCAAAAAAAAAAAACAGAAAAAAACACAACATTTTACATGTGACACAAGACACGGTGGCGTCCCCGAACTTTGCACAGCTCAAAAATTGGAATCGGTTGGAGGGGTCTGAGCTGACGCAGAATGCGTTTACTGGATGCCGGGGCGCCTTCTGATTTTTCCAGAGTGACGCCCCCACGCAGGCCCGGAACCATGGACTCTTCGTTCTCCCCGTCCCCGAATCTCCACGGTCCCGCGGAAAAAGCCAATATCGCAAGGCCTTACGGCGCTCGTGATTCGGATGGTGATGGCAATGGGTGACGCTGATGCTGATGGTGACAACCACTGACATGCCCCGCACACTGCCGCAGGACTTGTGTGCCAGTGGGTGGCTAGGGTGTCCTTTTGGTGGGTGGTGCTTGGGCCGGGCAAGGTAAAAGCCAAATGTAAATTCCGCCAGTATTGGGTTTGCTTCGCTCACACGCTCAGTGTATCGATTTAACTGCCCGCTCGGCTTCCCGGGAAGCGACCTCCTCCGGCGAATCCTCCGGCCGGGCTGTGGTTTGTTTTGGGTTTCATTTTCCGCCGTTTTTTTGTATTTTTTTTTACGTTCGGCCCGCAGCCCGCTGTAGTTGTCAGCATCAGCAGAACATCCACGTACCCGTTGTACTCGGCTTACTCGCCGTACCCGTTGTTGCCATTGTTATTTCTGTTTTGCAGGAAATTGTTGTATGCAAACATTAAATTTTCAATAGGTCAATTTCGGTTCAGCGCCCCGGGGCTAAAATATTTTTGCAAAACACATTCAATTCGCTGGCTGCTTTTTTGCCAGCCATTTCACAGTTTGTCGCTCCGGTTTTTCTCCTTTTTGCGTGGCTTTCGTCCTTAAATTGAGGCTATCAAACAGATTTTCGCACTTTGGCCATTTGAATGAATTGATTTGGAGAAAAACCAACATGGAAATCGAATCAAAAAATGCTTGTGCAAATATCGAAATAATTGCCAGTGACTTTGATGGACATTCATGTACCTGGGCGCACGTGCAAAAGCACCATCGGTGTTTGTGTTTGTTGATTTGCGGTTTGGTTCTCCCTAAGGAATTTCCGTAAATAGTTTTTGGCTTTTGTCGGATGCCCAGTATAAGCAAAAAGTTATTATCTCTGCAGGGGTCTGACAGGCAAAAATAATATTTGTGCATTTTTATCCTGGCTGGGTTTAACACGAAAACCTTTTGCCATATTAAATATTTAGAAATACTTCTGCTGGCATGCCTTTGTCTGAACTTAAGTGGAATTAAGACAAAAGATTATCCACTAGCCCCACAGTTCCCAACAGATTAAATTAAAGAGAATCTGGTATAAATTCCATCACATCGTTTAATCCCATTTGCTTTTTATTTGTGGTTATTAATGTGGCACCGTAACATGAAAAGCCTTGAGCGGTAAAGTGTTTTTAATTGAATTGCGTTTATGGAAAGATTTATGACAATTTCGAAAATAAATTTGATCCGGCTTAAAGTCATTAAAAAAATATATAATGTTATGACAAGCTGAATTTGCAAACTAATTTACGGCATTGGATTTTAATTGGATAATCACGGATTCTTGGCAACTTCCCGAAGCGAATTCCGGCAAAAACAATGAGCTATTTGGGCAGCACTTCAAACTTTTGTCAAAACATTGTCCAAGATTTCAGCAAGATGGCTAAATTCCCGCCAACAACTAGAAGTAAATTATAATCTGCGTAAAACAATTTAAGCAGTCTGGCAAAAATGTCATTCTCAGACGGCCAGCTGTGGGGTGGCATCTTCCTTTCGGACAGAACTTCTGCTGCAATTAGATCGTTGTCCAAATTCGATTGTTTCACTAGCCGGCTTTTCCGAGCTTCCCCTCTGCATTTTCCGAGAGCGAGTACGGGAGAGAGCGGAGCCAGTGCATTGGGTGTCCGAGCAAAGTTTGGCGCACAGTTCTAATTAGCACGCGAAAGATATTCAACACTCAACGTAATTAAATGGAATTTTAAACGATGCATCGCAGCCACTCGCCGGTTCCTAGTTGCCGGTTGCCAGTTGCCAGTTGCCAGTTGCCAGTTGGTCCAAAGAGCCTTTAATTACTTGCTCCCAGCAGCAGGGTTTCTTGTGCTGCTCCTGCAGATAGCAGCTTGGATGCGGATGCGGCGGCGGATGCCGATGCGAATATGGAGGATGGAGCAACTTTTCGGGGGGCGGCTGCGGGCGGACTGCAAAAACTTGGCCGCACAAATTAATCATAACTTTGGAGGCTGCACTGCTGCAGGAGAGCAGTGCCTTCATCTTGGACAAAATGTTGCCATGCCCGCCCATTAAATGTGGGTTAGCAGTGAACACACACACTCCCAATCCGAGGCCCCCACTCCCTAGCCCAGTCCCAGTTCCAGTTCCAGTCCAAGTTGCAGAACCATCTCCCCCACATTGCATTTGCATGCTGCAATTTTCTGTGCGTCGGCGTTGCCGGCTGTCCAATAAATTTCAGCTGTGCTGTGGCATTTATCAAAATGGCAAAAACTTTGCGAACGGCTGCAGCTGCGCAGTGGCACGAGACAAGACATTCTCCCTGCCGCTGGCATCTCAAGTTTTCCTGTTTGTTTTACCCAAATTGCCTGCCCGAAACTTTACAGTCAGAGCTGGGAGCGTGACGTGACGTGATGTGCGTATCCTTTGGATGGCTTACCTAACATATTTATTTTAAAAATAATAATAATGTGTATAAGAAGCTTAAAAAGAATATTCTTCAACATAACCGAAATTAATGAAATAAAATAATTTGTAAGAAGCTAGAATGAAATTATTGAGAAATCAAGGAAGACGGTTTGCTGGCATTTTGTTATATTTATATTTGAATTTTAATGGTGTTATTATGTACAATACCATATATATTTTTTATATTGTATATTTCATATTAAATATAATTTTCCCAACTCCTGTTCTCCTCACGTGCGCATCCCTTGTGGCAAGGACTCAAAGTCGACCAAGTCTGCTGCTGAATGTTGATAAGCAATAAGAAGCGGGACAACGACCGAGACGACTACAAATGCATCACAGCAACTCCGAAGAGGCGGCAACTTTCCTGCCAGGCCGAGTTGACAATTCAAGGAAAGAGGAACTGCATTTTAGTGGAGAGTACGGACACACCTTTCAGCTTAAGCCCGGTTGTTGTAATGGCTTTCCATCTAGGACAAAGGAGGCAGCAGAAGCAACAGAAGCGTCTTTTATTGTTTTATGGTCGTCAGCTTGTTTGGCTTGCCGAGATTGTCAATGTCCATCTGGTTGAGGAAAGTTGTGAAATATGTTTCAGGGAATGTAATAACTGCTAAGTAACCATTGCTTTGGGTTTATAAGTAAATATGTTTGATAAACTGCATTTCTTCCTGTAAAAATAATAGAGGGTCAAAGCTAATGGATTTATGAATTCACATATTAAATTGAATGTTTTATTTCCCTTGAAAATAAAAAAAAAACACTCTGTTTTGTTTTAAAATACCTATGAAGGTATGAAATACCTATAAGTATTTTTTGAATATAACGTACGGAAGATGTCCTTTCCGATTCTGATTTTCAATCAGCATAAATGTTTAATTCATTGGTAAAACTGCAAACGTCGAGGGTAACAAAAATCTCGCCTAACCGAAATTAGCCCAAATTTTTTTGTTTATTGAAAAAAATATGTTTAATTTTAATTTATTAAAATTAACCATTTTATACTGTTCTCACTTTCATACTGTTCACACAGGAAACTCCATACTGTTCCCACTAGCAGAGAAAGAGATAGCTATATAACCAAAGTGAGTTTCATGACAAAAAGCTTTGAATTTCGTGCAGCCTTGGTTTCTGTTTCCGCTTTGGGCTTTTGAAGTAATGCAAGCAGTGGCTTACTTTCATAGCAATTAGCTTTGTGCATCTTTAAAATCAGTTAAATTTTTGAATAAAATTTCCATTTCTTTCACTTAAATATTAGTTTTTTTTTTAATTTTAATTACCAAGATTTTTTATAAAAAAAAAATATTAATTTAGATAGAATTAAAACACTCTTGAGTAATTTAATGCTTTTATTTTAAAGTTTTCATCTATTTTTATTGTCAACTTAAGAGAAGCAACTCACACTTTGCCGGCGTACATAAATACAGAGTTTTTAAATAAATAATATAAATAGCTAACGTCTAGGTGGAAGTCATAAATTAATTTAAATTAGTTTAGAGAGAGTCCAGCGGGAGATGGCTGGGTGGCCAGGAAGCCAGGACCTAGACCTCGTTGCATTCCAGATACAGCTGGCGACAGTCGAAGCCGGAGCGGCCCCTGCGTCCAGCGTCGTACAGTTCCTCAAAGCTGCTGCCGCTGCTGCGACCCAGGACGTAGCTGGTGGCATAGCTAAGGAAATACAGAGTTTTTAGTATATATTTACGAGCTCCTTTTATAATTTTCTATATAGTTGCGGTACTTACGATCCCAGCTGACAGAAGATGCTGCTGCCGCCGATCTCGCGGACGCACTCCGTGTTGGCATCGCACATGTAACGCTGCGTGCACTTGTCCTGGTTCTGGTCACCCTCTGAGCTGCGGTAGGTGCGCACATAGCCCTTCATCAGGGAGATGCCGGCCACAACGGCGTCGCTCACCGAGTCCCGCTTGCCCAGGGAGCGGGCCGTCAGGGAGCGGTGAGAGAAGGAGGTCTTCAGGGCGTCCAGCAGATTCATCACGATCTGTATGAACTGTGGATGCGGAAGGGGTAGCGATGTTCAGTGGCGTGGAGTGTGTGTAGAGAGTGTGTGGTGTGTGCGGAGGTAGAGGAAGCATTAGTTAATTAGTTTTGCATTTGCTTGTGCCAATACAGAGGAGTGTGTGTGTGTATGAGTGTGTAACTGCGTGTGTATGTGTGGTATGTGTGGTGTGCATTGGAACAATTTACACTCTCAGCACTGGGCAACAAGATTTGGGCATTACCTTAAAAAATGTATTAATTCAACTTTAAAATATTTCCAAATTTCCAATTAAATATATTAAAATTAGTACGATATATGTAGTCCAATAGGTATTCTGAAATATGTCAAGCAGATCCTAAAATATAGCACAACTAACTTTAATTTAATTACAATAACAAGAACTAATCACAAAGCTTTAAGAATTCATCACAAGTAAACTCCAAGTACCTTTCAAATTTGATGTTCTCAAAATTATTTTAACTCCTAAACTAAATTCTAAAGAATTAAAATTTAGACATAGCAATGGAATTGAATATTAACTTCAATATTCGGATTTCAATTACACTTCTTGTACCTGAAGAGTTCAAGTTATCAAAAAAATGACTCAATTTTAAACCCTCTAGAAAGAGAAACAAATCTTGTTGCTCGGTGTCGTTCTTTTGTGTTGTGAAAGCAATAAAGATGTTTTACCTCGCCAGCTTGCTTGGCCATCGAGTTGACTTGGTCGGGGTCTCTGGAGCCTAAAACGGCCGACATCACAGCCACCAATATGCCCTGTGCGATTATTAGCGAGGTAGAGGTAGAGGAGGTAGGCGGGAAGCAAACATAATCGAGAGAATAAGAAGAGCCAGGCACCAGAATCGTAATCAGTATCGGAATCAGTATCAGTATATAAGGCATAAGATGTAAGATATAAAACAGAACGAAACGAAACGAAAACGGTAACGATCGAACAGCAAATTACGATAAAGCAAAACAAAAGTGGCACAAAAGCAATCAGTGAGTGTACACCTGTTAGGGGCTAATGGATCGATCGATTACCTGCATGGGAGATCCACCGTTGTCGACCTTATCGATGCCATCGCTAGGGGCGCCGCCGCCCAGCAAGGTGTTGATGATGCGAAGACCTGCAGAGAGATACAGAAGCCGATTTATTGTGGGAAAAAGCTTTAAATTCAGGGAAATATAATTTTGGGATTCTCTTCTTAGTTTTTCCATAATATTTTCCATATTTTTTTTTTAGTTTTACTTAATTTTTAATAAAAATTAAAACACACTCACCCATGGAGATGACATTGGCCCAGGGACTTCCGCCCAAGCCGATGGAGTTGTCCACATCATCAGACTTAGTGGGCGCCTGGTTGATGGCGCCGTTGAAAAACATGGTCATCACGGTGGACAGCATATTGGACCAGGTGAAGCCGCCGGGTCCGCCCACAGTCTCCTGAATTTGGTTGCTCTCCAGGTCATCCTCAATATCGTCCAAGGCCACCTTCTTGGAGGCATTGGGCTTCACGGCGAACTTGCGCCCCTGGGCTGCGAGGCTCTCTTCCCGTTGGACCGGCGACTGGGTCACCTGATGCTGTCGCTGGTAGACCTCCTGCTGCGGGAAGGCGAAGGTCATCAACAGACAATTGCTGGCCACGATGGACAGCAGTAGGCAGGCGTGCACTTTCCGTTGATTCCACATGGCGACTGAAACGATGCGAGATGTGGTATTAGGAGCTGCTTGACATTCAGCCGGGGGACTGCCCGAAGTCGTCCGCATAACAACACTTTCACATTGCCCAATTGTGAGTGGAGCATGAGTCGCGACACGAGTCGGGAATGGGAATCAGTGGTGGCCCATTTGAGAGGCGCACGCTTGGCCCGATTTCAATTGGCCATTACACATGCCATTAGAGTTTATTATGTCGAACTTTATGCCAGCAGACTCAACTCAAAGCACAAAAATGTTTGTTATTTATTAGGCGTTTACTTATAATTCGAATGCGTAAATAAATAATTAGGAAATATCTACATAAGTAATTTCTAATTTATAAAGTTTCGCAACCTGTAATTTCTATTTATTATTTCTTTCTCTTCTCTGGCATTCTTTTTAAATTATGACCTCAGTTTCAATTACTTTTGTATGCAAATACCTCCTCGGTAATGCACCTTATCCACAAACTGTGAGTATTATCTCTCCCAGCTCTCAAGTCTCACCGAAGTACTTCCTAACTGTCACCCAGCGGGGTTTTTCCAAATCATAGTCAAAATTTTCCCATTATATATGTTACAATTTCCATGGAAACCAGATAAGAAAGTTGTAGCGGCGTGTAATTAAAGCTGAAGCGTCTTCAGTAGCTTCCGAAACATCCAGAAACGGGTATAACTGCTCCCAATTAAGGTGTCGGTCAAAGCGAACCTGTTCCCCAGTATGAAGGCCCCCAGGCCGCGGATTGAAGATGGCATTCGAGGCAGGGAAATTACCCGAGTGGCAGGTTGCAGGTTGGGCAACGTACGTAGAAAGCCGCCACAGGTGAGGCAAGGTGGCAAGTGCCGGCAATTAGACATCATCGCGGCTCTGCTGGATTAGCGATATTACGAGTACGGGTATCGGCATCGGAAACCGCTCACAATGGGCCGTTCCATCGAAGCGAATTAGAATGGAACTGCCAATGAAAGAGGCTCATCTCTTTCTGGGTTCCCGAGCTGCTAGTAAAGATATCATGTTGGCCAGAATCGGAGTCAGAACCTGTTTCAGCGGCTCTAACTAGCGGTTCTTTCGCTCAGATGTCATGCAGCAGGTTCCCGTTACAATTAATAAAGCCAACGAGGCTGCGGAATGCCAATGGTAGAGATTGCATTGATTTCCATTTAATTGCCGGCCACAGAAACGGGCTCCCAGAATGGGTCATTGAGTCGAAGAATATACATATACATATATAGAAAGAGAGGCAGAGAGAGAGAGAGAGAAATGTAAATTGTCGGGTCATTAATCGGGCAGCTAGTATATCGCACGGACTCCTGCCTGATGGCTTTGTGACACAATTCGACCCAGTTCCGTGGAAATTATGGCTGCCATGTAAATTTAGAAAGCCGTTGGAGCAGGCGCTCTCTTGGAGCAGGCGTGATCCAGCGATTAGACTGCCTGAGATAATGGTAATTAATAGCCGGAATGTGTGGCAGAGAAATTTTTATTGATTGCATCCAATGGAGGAGGGAGTTCGTCCATTTAGCTGAGCTCAGGCGAAACTGTGATGGCCAAATTAGTCACAGCCACTTTTCGTGATCGGTTTGATGACATAATTTAGCTGGCATGCCCACCACGTTAGTTCTCCGCCTAACTAGCTCCGGCGAAAAGCGCATCTTTCGCCGAGAGAGAAACACGCAACTCTAATTGGAAACCTCGCACGCAACTCTTACTTTCATGGCCTGTCTTAAAACGGCAATTAAAATCGAGGCACAAGCATTTCAATAGAGAAATAAAGAGCGCAGCAATTACACTTGCCACTGGTCAAAAGTCGCAAATTAGAAAGTGTGGAAACCGCAGTGGACGGCGAGGGAGAAACAGCGAATTCCGAGGGCGGGGGTGTAACACTAACCAAGTTCTTTGGCAGGCCCGCCGAGAAATATCATTGTAATTTATGTGATGATACTCTCCCTCACAGATGTATTTATTTTCAGTTTCGTTTGCGGTCTCGTGCCGCAGCACGCTCCACCGGCTCCCTGGTCAAAGTCAAAGATGAGAAAGCGGTAAAACGTTCGTGATTTGCGGTAAATGAGCCAGCCAGCCAGCAAGAGCCAGCTCTCGGCCCCTGCTCTTGGCCGTCTTCTGTTTCTGGGAGTGGAGTGGAGTGGAGTGAAGTGAAGTGGAGTGGCTGGGATCGGCTTGGATCGGATTGAACGGGATTGGAACCAAGGGGCCCTGAGTCATTCTGCGGGCTGCTTTAGCCGGGTTTCTGGACTGTCACGGACTGGTTTCCGGCTGGGCTCGCAGAGAAACTCTGCCAGCCACAAATATTCACGTTTCACTTTCTTTTTGGCCAGAATCAAGCGGAGCCAAGGTTTTTTGACTAAGAAAAGTTAAAATTTAATTAAATGCTTAACGGCGGCACTTGCCGAGTGCTTAACCTTAATGGGAATGCGCAGCGGCTTTCTAGCCAGTTTGTGCCTTAAGTCTTTCGTTTGCGCTGCTGGTCAGCGAACCCTGGAAGAAGCCCGCTGCCTAACTGTTGACTACTGCGGCAGCTGAGCTGCATTTTAATTGAAGCCCTGGGAGGTGGGGATTTTATTGATTGTTCGGTAACAGCATGATGCAATGCCAGGACAGGTCGGCGATCTACTTTGACGGTGAAAATCGGTGTTTTCAAAACTTTTACTGACCCCGAAATGCAGCGTTAGCCGCACGAAAGCAGAACAAATTGCACTTGCAATTGCCGTAGCCATTATGGTTATTAGACAGCTGCTCTTGATGGCCAAATTGCAACTGTCATTGCCCGGATTCGCTTTGTTTAACCCATGAGTGGCTGCTGGAGCAGCCACAGCAAAAGAAACAGAAATCACTGCACATTCTCCCGCCGGCGGCAATCGAGAAAACAAATTCAGTTTGACTCGGCCTCGGCCCAAACATAAAATGTATTAAACACGACTTAACAGCTTCAAAGAAAAACTTTCACCTCGCTCAACTTGACAACCAGCAGCAGCAGCAGCAGCAGCAGCAGCAGCAACAAAAGCAATAACATCCACAACAACGGCCACCGCAAAAATGCCAAAAGCAACCAGTGAATGAAAGCCACAAAGAAAGAGCTCTGGCAAATAGGTAAACAAATGGGGAACAATCGTGACCTTTGGCAGGCAATTAAATAAATAAATTCTATATGGGAATTGGCCAAAAGGCAGGCGTTAATTGGCCAGACCAGAAGCACAGCAGCAGCAGCAGCAGCCAAGGCAGAGGCGAAGACCCACATCGAATCAAGGCCACAGACAAAACGGCCGCAAGGCCTCCTCCACTTCAATGAGAGCCAGAGCCAGAGCCAGGCCAGAGCCAGAGCCAGGCCAGAGCCAGAGTCAGGCTGGAGGTGGTTTCGTGGACGAGGAGCACTCGAAAACGTATTTCTTTGGACTGACAGTCGACGGGCGCCCATTTGGGTCAGTGGGCGGCCATCATCGCCGGCTGGCTTCCAAAGAACCAACTTGGCTGAATGCACATTTCCAGGTGTGTGCGTGTGTGCCCGCCACACCTCAGCCCCAGCCCGCCTTCGCGTCTCTTTTCCCAGGTGCTTTGACAAGCTCCACGCTCCGTCCAGTCGATGGGTTTCTGTTTGCTCTTTCATGCAAAGTTGTTAACTCGTTTAACAGAAATCCCCCCTCTCGTTGCCCCGAGTTCTGTTATTTCTTTCGGCCTGACCCAAATATTTGGCTCTGGCCATATAGCCCCAATTTGTTGGACAAACAAACGTACGGCACGACTCGAGTGGCATTCGATCAATTGTCAATAACTTTCTACTGCTGGATTCTAGTCAAATGCATGGCTATATATGCGTTGCGGATTATATGTATCTGCTGGATTTAGGGTTTTGACAGGAAGTGATTGTGCAGTTTTCTGACATTCCTAACAACAGTGAAAATCTAAGCTACATTGAAGGTATATCGAAGTTACTTTTTTGTTTCTATGCTTTTAAGAACTTTTTAATTTAACCAAATAATGTAACATAAAATTTCTTTGAAATCAATTTACATTTTTTATGCAACTTAATTAATCATAAAATTTTCTCTCTTTGTCATTTGGTTTTGGTGTTTCCATAACTGAATCATCTTTAAATTGCATAAGATAAAACTAGCTGATTGCTTTAATATCAAATTCCAGAAGTATACAAATTTAGTTTCCATTTAAAACCCTTTTTTGAAACTGAATATTTGCCATTGAACATTTTCACTCACCTGTCGATTTATCCGCTGTCTCTCAGTTCGATGAGTTCGATGCAATTAATCTAAACTTTAATTACAGTTTCGGCCGAGTTGGTTTGGCTCGTCGCACTAGAAAAATTGCAAATTTTAGCACGCGATTGTCAAGCACACAATTCACTTAGAAATTCACCCAAAAATTACACTGGAAAATTGCTCTCTCTTTTCTCGACGCTCGATCGATGGGCACTTTCGTTTCGAGAGGCTTCGGATTTCACTTGGCACTTGGGCTCTGTCTGCTTTCGAAGTGGCTACTGCGCTGTTGCTGCGTCTGCTGCTGGCGTTGTCTGAAACGGCGATCGCCTTGAACCCGGGCTTTTATAGCCTGACCCATTTTGGCCATTTCGCTAGCGGCCTGGAAGCGAGCCGAAGAATTGCAGCCGCGGAGGCATCCACTAGTGGCTGTTCGACAGCGAACACGTTGGATGGCGGTAAGAGTGTCGCCATCTCAAGGAGTTCTCAACTATTTTACGGTTTTCTTTGGTAATATAGTTTTTTCTAAATTATTCCTAAATTATGCACAAAATATATGAGATTATATAAGGAATTATTTCTACCATTTTATACCTTCATGTACATTAAATGTGATCCTATCTAGAGATTTCTCGGTTTTTCACCTTAAATTAAATATTTTAAGTGAAAACCGCCAAATGTGCACCTCCGATCGCATGCGTGTCGCGGCGCCTGCGCAAATGCCTCTCGAACGTGGTTCGACATCGAACAGGTTGCTTGTGCCCGCTGCGCAGGTGTGATGGATAGCGATCTTCGGCCAGATATTCAGTCGCCGCCTTGTTTACCATTACTGTTAATGCGTTTATGGTCCATTGTTGTCTGTTGTCGGCTGTCTGCTTCCTGCAAATAGGGTGTAAACGGTGGGTGTGGTTATACCTGGGTGATCTACCTGGATGATCTATCTGCCTCAAGGTTTTCCACGCTCATTTGCATGTCCGCCAGCAGTCGTTCAATTTGCCTGTTGTGTTTACCTTGGACCTTGACTGGGACAGCTCATCTGCAAAATGTTCTGCAAAATATATGCAGTCAGGATAACTTTTATCAGCTTTCGCCTAATTAAATTAAACTGAAAATTTAGCACAAAGGCACTTTAACTGGACACTGAGAAATTGTCTTTAAGTGGATGCCTAGTCGACTGCCCTTTGCTTGGCCCAATCTCAGAGACGCTGGTAAATTAGGAAAGTTCTGGGCTGAGAAAACATTTTAAGGGATTGCCGAAAAACAAAGAGGTTCTTTTTTTTCTAAATTGAACTACGAGGGCGGCTGGGCTACCTCAGTCCTCCTGCTGGCCAACTACACGTGCGAAAAAGTTAAGCCGTCGAGGCAAAAGTTTGCCAAGGATGTCTGCCAGACATCCAGTCGGCTAAAGGCCACCGAAGGCCCCAGCCCAATCAACCCCATCCCAGGTGCTAGTGGCGGGTAGTGGCATTAGAGCCCTTGCGAAATCAAATCGGAGAAATAGAAATGGAACAGCCACCGAAGGTTGCCATCTCGAACTGCATTTGTATGTGTTTACATTTAGTTGTATTCGATTTGCATACCCGATGGGCACTGGGATTGGGTCTGAAGCTGGGACAGGGATTGAGATTGGGTTTTTGGGGCTAGTCCACCCGTAAATCAATGCCAACAGTGCGGGCAATCAGGAGTGGGGGCGGGCCACTCTTAACCCGTCCAAGTGGATTATTAAGTGGCCTTAAAGCCGAGTCAAGTGCTCCTGTTCCTGGTCATGGCCCTGTTCGTTTCTCGGAGTGCCTGCTTATTGAATGCGAGTAAATGCGGTGGGATTTATGTAAATCCTTGGCAGAGCACCGACTATGCACTCTACATCCGCATCCATATGGGGCTGAGAGAGGATGACCACTTGGCCATATGCTTAATGCGGCCATAATTGCTCCGCATTTGTTATCGCCCAGCGACTGACTGACTTTGCATATCGGGCCTTTTCAGGGGGATTACCGGTTTCCCGCTTAATTTATGTACTCAAATCGTGCTCGTTTTTGTTTGCCAATCCCAATATTATTGTTTACTCTCGCCCCACTCAATCACATTAGCCTAATGATTTTCCTGTCAACCGAAGGGCCGGCGGGAAAGAACGGGTCGGCCGCAGACTAAACATGGAGCATAAATCAGCTTATCAAAATCGGCATTCAGTAGTTTGGTTTATAATTTGTACACTGATAGAAATAAAAAAGTTTACTTTTGAGAATTTGTGCATTCTCAAAATTAATTCTTAATATAAGTAAAAACATTCTTAAAGTAAGATTTTTTAGGCTTAAATCAAGACCAAAAAAAACTAGATTTAAGATTTTTCACATTCTTAAAAAAAAAACTTAAAATGAGACCAAATATTCTCAAAAAAATACCAAATAATCGTAAAACAAAACCAAAAAGGATTCATATCAAGAAAAAAAGTTCTTAAATTGAGATTTTTGGCATTCTTATTTTTCCAGAGGAGAGTGCATACTACTGTTGTCTCATTCTTTCTTATACAAAAATGGAAATCATAATGTGGTCTCACTCTTTGTTGAAAGATCTATTTTTAGCTCAGAGAGGAGAGATTCATATATTTTCTGCTCTCTCCTTGAAATCGTATGTATAAGCATTCTCGGCATTAGAGTTAAGTTTGCCTCAGTAGCCGAGTGGCTAGGTGGAGGGTCTGTGTATTCTTGGGACCCGGGTTCGAGTCCTATCCCGGCGCGCAAAAATTTGTAAGTAAAGTTTTATTTGGGATTTCTCTACACTAGTTTAAGATTTAATAACAATTTATAACTCTATATTTACAGATTTAATTCTTTCAGAACCCGGACTCTTAAGTCACACATATGTATGTTTAGTTAAAGTGTAGTTTGGCATTAATCATACGGTTTTAGTATTAACACTTAAAAACGAGTGATCGGGATTGACTTTTTTTTTTTTTTGGTATCTTTTATAGTTTTTTTTGTTCTTAAAATAAGATTTAAAAAATCTTGAATTGAGAATGCAAAAATTCTTAAAGGAAGAACGAAAATCTCAAAGGAAGAACGAAAAATTCTTGGGATGATTTCGTGACCGAAATGGTCACGATTTTATGACCAAAATTCTCATTTTTTTCTATCAGTGTACAGGCAACACAATATTTGGCATAAATGATGAATTGTTTGCGAACCAGAGAGCCGCTGCCAGTGGCACAGAGTTTGTGTATGTTCGTGCTGTGGTATTATCCGATAATTCCCCATAGGGCTGCATCCTGAAATCACAGAGTTTGAAGGGAGCCAACAATTGAAGTTCAAAGGATTATGATATGAATGTGAAAGGGCTGAAAACTGTAAACAAAACTTATGGGCCGTATTTTCCATCCATCAATGGTTCAATTGTTCATATTTATTTTTGTGTAAAAACTTGTGGAACTCAAATAATGATGATTGCAATTCTAATTTAAATCTCTGCAACTGTTAATTTTTATTTACATTTTGAATAAAAGTTATTTATAATTGTTAAACTTTATTGATTTAGTATTTTTACGTTATTCAACTCTCACATAATTCCATTATGCAGTCTATTAGCTTATTCCGTATTTAATATTGCCTTACATTTTAAATACTTGGCAGCCAAAGAAGTGGAAAGTTTTCCCACCTCCCTGCCAGCAATGAATTCTCAAAAATTCTGTTTAAAGAAATCGAAACTCGACAACAATTAGGAAACAATTTGATTCAATTAGCAAGTTCTTGGCCCCAAAATTCTGAGTCCAAATTAGCCAACCAAGCCAACCCGAAGTAGAGTGGCGGGGAAAAGGCTGACCCACATTCGGGCGGCGGTGCGGTGTAGACAAATTGAAATCAAGGCATTAGCCAAAAAAGAAAAAAGTCCCAAAATACGAAAAAGTTGTGCGTCAACATCTGAGTTGCGTCTGAAAACAGAGGGGAAAGCGTGCAGCATACTCTCGGGCCGAGATGGAAATTTATGCAGAGACCTTCACGGGCACCGCTCCATTCGATCATGATGTGTGCGAGTCTACTAATATGAAATCAATAAATTGTGAGCACTTTTTTTTATTGCCATCAGGACTGGAGACCCGGAAAGCAGAGCTGTGTGTTTTTATTTACCCCGATTTGTGTCCCACTTTTTTTTTCACTTTTTTGCATAAAGGATAAAGATGCCAAAGACAATGACGCTGCCGTCTTAGTGGGGTCTGACTGGAGATAGGATTGGGAGCTGAGGCTTCGAGCCGGGCCGACGGAGAGCGAAACTGCCACGCTCTGCGAGTTTATCGGCACAACATCCACTCCAGAAATAATGATGTCTGCCGGCAGAAAGTCGGGTAACAACGCAATGGCAACACAATCCCTACCCAAACCTAACGGAAGGCAACTGAATTCGAACAGCGACTCTGCGGGCAAAGGCCAAGACAATATTGCCAAGTCCTGCATTAAATATACCCGTACTCGCACTCGCATTCATACTAGTTTATATTGCTGCATTTGTTGTCCTTAAACAATAAGGAGGCAGGCAGTTAGATGCAAGTGATTCGAATGCGAATGCGAATGCTCTTTGTCATGGCAACGAGGTCTAAGGAGGGATATAAGTTTATGAAATAAAGCAGCGATTTTATGAGATTTGCGAAGGGACAAAAGGGTTGTGCAGTACACAGTGTACAATATTTCTCTGATTTCCCAGTAATCAACTTTTAGCTTGAACTTTGCTAGTCAGCTTGTATTTAAACTTCAATGACGAGCAGCATTGAAAGTAAATGACAATGGACGATCCTTAGAAGTTTGAGAAGAGTTTTGACTTCGTATGGTAACTAGAGAAACTAGCTTTGCAAACTAAATACTTTGAACAAAACTTTAATATAATCCTAGTTTTAGTTAGGATAAAATCTAAGTGTATCTAATTTCAACTTGGACACATTTTCTCATTAGCTGCATGGAGCAGCCCCGAAAGCTACCTAAATGCGTCCACATGTTTGCATATGACAACGTCACCATCAATGCAATGGAATTAGGGCCCTGGAATTAGAGCTGGCCACATCCGCAGCTGGTCAAATTCTGGTCAACTTGGCCAGCCCTGAGGGCCTGTCATCTCGGCCAGTAATGGACTTATGCAAATTAGCGAGGCATACCGCGCGCAGAATATTGCATTTCAATCAATATCCCAGAGTCAGCCTGGCATTTCCACATACGTCCTGCAATTTATGCGGTCAGGTGCATTGATATGTACGGAGGCGTTCGCCTGTTAACGGTAAATCTGAATCTCTGACCTTTTGGTGCCCATTTTGGGGCTCTCTATCATCATGAGCTATCGAATGAATTGAGTTTCCAGCAAGTTAACTTCGTTTATATAGCTCTATCCCACCGCTCATATGGCAACTTTTTTATTGCCATCCATCAACATGGATTTAAACATTAAAAAATAACACGCTGGCAACATGCTTCGTCCATATAAAAAAAAAAATATATATAAAAGTGAAAATCAAACAGCTGTTTTTCGCTTTTTACGACACAACTTTCGCCCACTGCTGCGGGTTCATAATGCAAGTTTAATCTTAAAACAATACATTGAAATGTTTTTATACAATTTAGTTTGCATGGGAATATGCGCAGCATCCGTCCGCCGACAGATGGGAAAAGGCAAAATTACCGGCGGATCCGGGGCGGTATCCTCCCTCCAGCAGTAGCAGCAGCAGCTGTTGACGAATGTCCTGGCCCAAGGGTATAGGGTTACGGGTCTCCCCTCGATCCCGCTGCGATTCTACGGCTCTCCGGCACTCCGATTCTCCGCCGCGCGCATTGGGCACCGGCAAAGATAAAGTACATTTCTGTGATAAATATAACAACAAGTACCCAAGGCACGCACAAATGGGGCTCTGGGCCCATCAGGGCTCGGGTGAAAACGCATTCAAAATTTCATGCCCGAACCTGCAGAGGAGGGAAAGGAGTAGCTACACAGGGAGCTGTTGCATTGTCTAATATGAATCATTATTATAACATTTTCTAAAGTAGGGAAGTATTTAATAATTAGTAATACTCGTAATATATTTATTTCTACCCAAGCAAAGGTTGTTAACTATCTCAAATCATACAAATATTTTAAATTCCCATTTAATTTGGTTGCATTACTCTCTTGTTTCTCTACGTGTAGATTCTGGCAGCTGTTATAATGATGCCGACGATACATCATCGCAAAATGCTAACATTTTCGGCAGCGCCGGCAGTCAACAGCTGTTGCCGCTGATGAATCCTTTGGGTCCGGCAAGCCAAGGGTATCCTTTGCCGTTGCCTTTCCCAATGTCGCTGCCAGGCGAGTCCTTCCTCGCCCCTCCCCGGCCCCAAACCCTCTAATATTTCAATATTTTGCACATAAAAAGGCGCAAGTTATTTTTCATATTCTGCCACACCTCTCTCCAGGCGAGTTCTTTTTTGGCTAATTTCCCTCTCCAACCTACCGAACGAAAATAAATCTTGGGAATTTCGAAATGTTTGCCTCATAGACAGAGATATCGCCAGAGTGTCGGGCGAACAACAACGGCATAATTAACAGCCATAGAATATTCAGGACACGCGCCAAATGCTCCGGTTTTTCCCAATTTCCACCGCCCGCTTGCCCCTAAAAGAGTTTGCCATTTGTGTTTGGCAGAAATTCTTTTCGGTTCCCGAACCACACACATTTATGACTTGTTTTAATTTGTTGTGCGTGCTTTGTTTATGCGAAATCTGCATTTCCGCCCAATTCGTTTAAAATAAAAATTGAGTTCCACGAAAACCCACCCCCCCAAAAAAAAGGAACGGCAAAAGGAGGGTCAGAGTCATAGAGGACCCCAAAAGCCGCTTAGAACCAATTGCATGTGTGAAGGAAAATTGAAAGTTTTTGTGTTTTCCTGCCAGTAGGTAATGCGATAAGACAGAGAAAACGTAGAGAGATAGAACCCGGTAGAAAAGAGTTGCAAGCTCAAAATGAAACAAAGAAAATTGGGCTCAGGACTTTTGCGGCGTAGCTAGGCTAAGAGAAGTATTCTTTGGCAGTTGTGGTTGTCCTTGG
This sequence comes from Drosophila truncata, assembly GCA_008042515.1. Lineage (NCBI taxonomy): Eukaryota > Metazoa > Arthropoda > Insecta > Diptera > Drosophilidae > Drosophila > Drosophila truncata. The sequence goes on along the minus strand of VNJQ01007030.1, from coordinate 73,697 downwards.
ATTTTGTTTCTGGGCCAAACTTGAAAAATTTCAAGTTTTTACAGCAAACGAGAAATAGAACAATTAAAATTTACAATATAAAAACTATTTAATATTGAAAGAATATAAAAACCAATTGATGATCAAATTAGATTAATAATATAGGTATAAATTAATTACGAGATTAAATATTCATAAGTTTCCACCACTTTTATAAGGTATTTGGAATTTTGGTCAGAGGAAACCCCACCTTAAATTACACCGATTAGGAGAGGTAGTAACATGTACCTGTTCCTGGTTTGGTAGAATTGAACTAACATATATAATAGTCCAAATCCTAAGAAGACCATTCCAAGAATCAGTCAATCATTCAGGACCCCATTCACCGCAAATCGATAGCCCAAAATCGCACTAAATTATTAATCACTTAACACTCTTAAGGCTTGGACGACAACAATGTGCCCAATGATTAGATGGCTTCAAGTCAATTTATAAGGACCACCGAGAGATGGGAATCCTTGTTAGCTGGCAGGCAGGAGATGGGAAGTGGACAAGCCGGGGTATATATCTTGGTCAGCAGACAAAAAGCTTTCATTAATTCAATATGCTTACGGGGAGGTCAACTATCATTAACCAGCGCTGCAGACAAGCATCGTTCTAATGATGAAGCCGATGATAACCTATTGGGTGTGCGAGTGTGTGTATGGGGAAATGAATTAGTTTGCATTAAGTATACGCCACAGTGTACTCACAGACGCCGGGCAGGATTTAAGGAGCGAGTGTGTGAGTGTATGTGCTGGCAAGCCAGGACTTATGACTGCCGCTCATTTGACTGCCTTGGCAGTGGTGGAGTGCCAGCAGCCCTCGGGGGGATTAAGTTCCAGGACCAGCCCCTCCCCCGAGGCGGTGTGTGTGTGTGAAGCATGGAATATTAATTCCTTAAGTAATTCACAACATTTGCAACTAATGTTTGTTAATGAGCTCCGCCACATCGCCCCACATCCTAGCATCATCCTGCCTTCCCGGCATCTTGGCATCTTGGCTGCTTGGCATCCTCGCCTCGAGTTTTGGCAGGGCCCGAGGTCAAGGCGAGTGCTGTGGGATGTCTGCAGCTTTCCGACTTGTTAAATGCTGGAATTACCAAAGTGGAAAAGTGAAAAGGTCCCTCAGTAAGACCGACTGGAAGCTCCGCAGAGTCTCTCGGCCTCCGAGCCGCACACAAAACACTTAATGAAATAATTATGTAAAGCAAACAACCTGTCATTATATGCCCACCTTGGCCATCACCTTTGCCGCAGAGACTTGCTTTTGACATTCATTAATTTGATGATATCCAATCTTAATTATTATGCGTTTAATTAGATGGCTTTCTGTATGCCAATGGCCTTGAGCGCATAGCTGACAAAGCATACATACACCTCTTTGAAATGGACATGGATAATGGGAGGCTTTTAATCCTCAATAGTCTGTAATTTAAGTAATTTTAGCAATCATTATTACAACCCTGAGAAGGGTAAAATTATATTTATTTAGAATTAGATTATTAAGCAGCGTGTACTTAATTTCAGTGGCATTGAACAGGCTTTAAATTAATCAGATTGATATAAATAAATTACTTACCAGACCTCAAAGCCTTCATTGGATTCAACATTATTAATTAGACCATTTAATAGGCACATTAAATTTAAGTTTTACATGTAGGTACACATGCTACAATAATTCACCTTCGATGCTTTGGATTATTTAGAACATTGATCCCAGCACGGATTATCTCTGGATGAGTAATGCCCGGGGCAGCAACTATGTCACGGCACCTAAACTAGTTTATTGCATGCTAATCATCGCGCTCCCCCATTAAGTATGCAACAAATAGTCACAGGGAGGCAAGGAGACAGCGCGGAGGCAGGGAAGGGTACGTGTAAAATAATTTGAAAACACGGCATTAGCGTAATGAAGCATGGAAAAGCGGGCGGCCGTCGAGGGAAAGCGGTGTGAAAGTAGGTGAAGCCGTTGGCAAGCAGGTGAAAAGCGCACATAAATGCCAGAAGTTATGCAAGTCCTTAACTTTCATGAGTATGCCACGCTGACAGACGAGCGTTTCGGTTGGGCGTGCTTGTGTGGGGCAGGGTGTAGGGTGTGCGGCGTGGCTTTTGATGAAGGGGTGCAGAAAGGGACACTGGAAAGGGGCAGGTGCCGCCAAAGAAAAACTGTTGTTGCAAATGCAGATGGAAATGGCTGCTGGCTGGGTGCAAGTGGCGTATCACACATGTTTGTCATGTGAATGGGGCTGCCTCAAAGTGTCTGTCTGGATTCAGGTTGAGTGCGAGTTCTCTCGCAAAACTTTGAGACACACACATATGCAGGGTCACTGAGAAAAATGGTTATAATAAAGGTATATCTGTAAAGTTGCGTTTTAAATATAGATATAAGTTTAAAAAATCATGATAAAAACCATACAAGCCGTACAAGCAACATGTAAGCTTTAACTAAATATTTAAATAAGTTTTTAAATACCAAACTAAAAGCAACTTAAGGATTTTTCTTTGTAATACCATAGAAAAACATCATCTAATCACTTATAACTGAATTTTCTTGTTCGTTTTCTTAAATTTTATATTGTTTTAAGTAGTTTTCTGTCACCTTAAATACTAATTTGTATTTAATAAATCTGCAAAGGATTTAAAAGTTCTCTAAGCCTTTTTCAACTCTCAGTGCACTCCTTCCCAGGCGGAAAGCCTCGTATTCTTATTCAGTGCGTAATCTTCACCTTTTTCACAGTTTTGCTGTGCACTTTTATTGCATCCTTTCAAGTCGCGACCAGGAGAAGTCGCAGCAGCAGCAGCAGCAGCAGCAGCGGGAGCTTGTATCGACAAAAGTTGCACCTTGAATTTGCCACTTTATGCCGCGAGTTGCCCGCACTTTGCCGCCCGTTAAGTAGTTGTAAGCTGCATAATGTATTTACGCAAGCACCGGAAATTGGGTGCCACGAACTGGGTGGCAGAGCGGCCATGAAGCCCTCTGGCAGCCATCGCGCTAAACGCGCATAGACAAGTGTGATCCCCAGCGGATGCTGGGCGGGAACGTGGTGTGTGGGATGGTGGTCTGGATGGGGATGTGAATGGGAATGAGGATGAGGATGTAGATGAGGTTAGGGTATGCAGGATGCGGGCAATGTTTGGTTTCTGCTGGCATATTTTATGGCGCTCTGCATCCAGCCAAATTGCAACAACTCGCTGCTGCGAAGCGGATTTGATTAATATGCAACGTTCACGTAGTTCAGCAAAATGCGGTTTACGGGCCTGCAGATTGCCACTCGACTGCCAGAGATTTTCAACTCTTTGGAGCCCTCAAATTAACGTTTCCTGGAAACCGTACAACTTTAGCTTTAGAGCGGTGGCAACAGATTCCTAGGCTGTCGTTTAATTGTATTTTAAATTAATTTGCATGACTGGCAAATAACCAACAGGCAGCAGGACAGTCTGCCTGGACATAACAACAAAGGAGAAACTTTTAAGATAGTCACAGAAATATACAGAAACACTGAAGAACATATTGTATAGCATTGAAAAATAATTCCTTTATAATGAAATCAATTTTTATATATCTAAACAAAACCTTATGCTGCAATATTTCAACCTACTTTAATTTTTTCATTCAAATATATGGAATTTTTTTAAATACATTTCTTGAGTATAAAGTAGATACTGGCTAACTTTTCTGTGCCCCACTGTATATGCAGATGGTGGCAAATTCTGGCATTTCTTTGAATGAGAATTGTATGTTAATTTTTTGTGTAATTGGCCAACGTTTAGTTTTTAATACTGACTCGGCAAGATAGAGCAGGGAGAGCGGAAAGTAGAATGCAAATATGGAATTTTTACAAAGATACCGGCAGATAGGCGGAATGAGAAATACAAAGGGAGAGGACTATTATAGGTGGGAACTGTGACAGTCGTAGAGTTCAGGGTCCATTTCGTTGCCATCATTGCCATAATCAGGGTAGGCAGCCTTGCCAGCCACCGCCGCTGGGTGAATTTTGTGCGGCAGTATGCAAATTAACTTAAATGTCAACGTTGGTAAAATTTAAAAAACCAAAAATGACAAACGCAGAGTGTTCCCCGAAAAGGGTGGCCCTGCCAGCCATGTAGATTCGTTGGAAAATTGTGCAGCAAATACGGGACAGAAGCAGAAGCAGAAGCAGCAGCAGGCAGGCAGGGTGACAAACTGCAAACGTCAACCAATTTTTTGCCTCCACTCTGCGAGTGAGTGAAACTCGGTGACAATGATGTTAACTAGAGTGTGAAAACTATGATTGGCTGACAACAGAGGTGGAGTGGAGTGGAGAGCAGCGGTGCTGGCTGGGCTCCATGTACAGCCTGATTTATGCCATATTCTTGCTCATCTCACCGCTCAGAGGTCGTCACCTCATCATCAGTCCCCTGGTTTTGCCTGCTCGTCAACCACTTTGCGTACGCTTGTTGAAACAAATGCCACGAACGATTTTCATTTCCATTTTCATTTTCCAGCTCTGTGTCTGTGCGCTTTCACATTTTCCTTGAAAACTCCCATGGTTTACACTAAATGGAGCGCTAGAGCTTCCAAGATGGAAATAATTCTTTAAGCTGTCTAAATCTGGGTCAGCTAATGGACATTTTGTGGCTCTTAAAGAGGGGTGGCGGGTCCGACAATTAAGCTGAGTAATTGGCCGGCAATCATTCTAAAAAAAGAGTATATCGTTTTTATAACTCAGTTAAAGTTAATTAAAATATATTCCGGTATAAAAACGTGTGCATTTCACTTAATAAAATTCACTTAAATTAAATATGAGAGAGTTTATTTAAAATGCACAAAAACGCCGTCATCGACGGCTGCAATGAATGCGCAACTAATGCCAAAACCAAAACTCATTTATCCGCATCCCGGCCCGGATGGCCACGCCCACATCCTGCCCAATAACCGCAGAAAATTACTGCTGAATTCGTTTTGCCAAAAGTTGCCTGCTGAGCCACGGTTGGAAATATTCCGACATCCAGTGGGTTTTTGTGGACCTCCCAGCTCTGCATCAGTTTAACACGTTGTTGGTGAGAATAATTTGAGTTGCTCTTCTTTCCTGTCCCTTCTGCATACTAGGTGCCTTTTTTTGTGGAATTTTCAGTGTGTGGACAGCGGTTAAGCCATGAATGAATATTTAACAAACTTGTCCACAGTTCTCAGGCGGTGTTTGAATATATGAGTGGGCTGACCAGGACGAAGGAGCCTGTAAAGCATGAATATTTTGGGGAAAAATATTTTCTGTAAAATGGTGAAACATGGTATCCGTTCTCTGGCATCCAGCTAGCTGGAAATTTTAATTAATTAAATTGTTGGTACACGGCCAGGCCGTAATAATATGAAAATAGAATAAATAGCGGCTTGATTCCATTGAAGAAGTTTTATTTTATTTTATTTATTTGTATTTCACTTATTTGTAATGGCTTAAGAATTATTGCAAACACATCGATTTATTTCATTGAATTGATTTTCGATTTCATTTTAATTTTCATTTGCATTCCCTTAAGATTTGATATTGCAAATCAAGTATACGCAACGTAGGAGCAACTCCGTACAATTCTGTTTATTTAGTTGATTAAGTTTGGGGTTTCTTCTGACTGTTCCTCGGCCTGGCTGCATCTAAAATTGTAGTAAGTCTTTTATATACTAGCTAGAGTTTGCATTTAGGTTTTGGCTTGCTTGGGTAATTTATTTGAATGGAACGCAGTAACACTCACTTATTTACACATTTATTCGGTATTCGTTAATCATTATTCTATATGCGTAGGGATTATTTTAAGTCTTATAAAATCATGGGTATTCATAAGTTATACATACATATTTACAATTTATAGCTTAAGGAAACCGAAAATTAATGAGAATCGATGTTGTTGGGTGTTAATGAGCGCAGCTATTTGGGGTTTATTTCATAAATTTCATTAGCAGTTCCAGTGACAATTTACTCTCGGCTTTAAGCTGGAACCTCAAACCGTCTTTCCCTCTTTTTGCGATTATTTTGGTAACTTATATATGATACAACCATGACTGCTCCTATCTTTTAGAGTAGAATTCTGTGCACTCTATTTACACAATTCTTGCAGTTTTCTTCAAAATATGCGATATGCCTGAACCTAAAAATCACATTAAACACTTATTGACACTCAGATAGAAATGAAGTGAGAATTGAGAGCACGCTTATAAAGTTTATTCAAGATTGAATATTGGCGTGGATGAGCGCACGCCTGTCTCTGTGATAATATGTAATTATATCGAGTAAAATCTTAGTTCATAGCCTCCTTTATGGCGTAAAATCCAAGTTATTTGGCGCCAGCCCAAGGACAACTCAAGTCTTGTCCTCGGCCACTTTGGTGGCACTAATTGAGCGGCTGACTCTGATAGATACCGTCCTTGATTTGGGTCCAGCTTCTCTGGCACCGCCAGATCCTGAGCACCATGTCCTTGCGGCGGTGGTCGTGTCGTTGATGTTTTCGGTGTAGACTGCTCTGTTGGCACTTGGCTGGCAGATGCCCCTGGCCAGGGAAAATTTAATAATCCACAAGAGTGTCAGAAGCGCCGTAACGCTGCGCCAGTGCAAATAGCCGTGACATCCAATTAGCGCTCTCCAGCTGACACTGCCCGACTTAATGGCCGAGGCGGAGTATTCACCTGCCGATCACAGAGAAAAATGAAACGGGTTAGCTGAGGGTTCGGGTTCTGCGGCTTTCGGCACCAGCATTATTCCCGCCATGGTCGCCAAAGTTCGATTTTATAATTCAATCCAACAAACTCTATAAATACCCGAACCCTACCCAAAGCGTTGCCATCACAATCAATTTTTGTGACTGCAAAATAAATCCGACCCGACACACGAGTCCAGTTCCGCCAAGCTCGTCTGCATTCGATTGGATAAATAAAGTGTCCATTGTAATTAAATATTTCTATTGCAAAATTGAACATCACACACGAGTGGGTGTGGGGTTGGCTGTGTGTATATTTGTGCGGTTTGGCACACTCATATGGGTGCTATGCGATTTCCATGCACGGCTAATATCGCTGATGGATTTTTGCGGCATCCGCGGGAAATGAGCACTGAGCTAATATTGAACTTGTATCGACATGGCCCCGAAATTAACTGAAAGTATCAGAGCAAATAAACCCGGCTGGCCCACACTCTGAATCCCCAGCCAACTCATTAGGCCTAAATATTGATTAGCCGGTGGCAAAACAATGTAAAGTAATTAATTAAATGCTCAACTCGGCAATGTGCGGAAGTTTAAAAATCAATAATGATCAGGGTTTTCATAAAAGGCTTAAGTTAAGCGTATTAATTGAATAAAAATGTGTTTCAATGGAAATATTTAATAAAAAAAGAGACACAAAATATACAGGTATTTAAGTGCTTAAGTTAAAATATAACAAAAAATATGAATAGTAATTTCCTTGAAAGCTACTTTTTCACTCATGAATTTTGACTTAAATAGACTTGATTGGCTGTCTTTTTAAAGCTCTTGTCTAATAACCCTTGCCACATAAGGAGTTGCATAAGTTTACCACAATTAGGCCAAGTTAATTACGAGTTTCGCAGCACCAGCTTTTCCATTATTAAGCCGAGTACCAATTACCGCAACCACTGAGTGTTGCTGATAGAAACGGAACCTGCGAGTCATCGGAATATGAGACTAAAACGACCTGCGGTCTGCGGAATCAGTTACCAATTCCCGGCGGCTTGTAGAATATGCATGAAATTATTTATTTAAAATTATTAAAATTAAATAAATTTAAAGCCCGTCGACCGCACGCTGACATTGCCACTCCACAAAGTGCAAGCAATAAGCAAATTAATTACGCCACCAACTAGTGTCGACCCAGTCCCAGTGCCACTGCCAGTCCTAGCTGATTTAATAAATCACAGAGCAGAGTGCAATTAAAATAAAAATCCTTGAATAAATAAATGATAATATCATTAAGTTATTAATAATCATTTGTCATGACGCAGGGCTGTGGCAACAAAAAATAGTAAAATGCCGCAGCATCGACATTAAGTTTATTAACCTTTTCGCACTTGCGTGGGCTTCGTGGAAAATGTTATTAAAATTATGTAAAAAGGCGTGCAAGGGCCTCTCTCCAACTCTGTTCTGCCTGAAATTGCATTATTGTCTGGCACTCAGCCAGATTCAGGCCCACACGAGCCTGCCAACTCCCACGCATATGTATCTCTGGAGCATTGTTTTTCATTATCCTCGGCTTTAGCATGTTTTCACTCATTCGCCTGGTAAATAGCAACAAAAAGCGAGTGGCAAGTGGCCTGTAAGCCTTTCCTTTATCTGCGTCAATTAGTCGAATATTAAAAATACATTAAATCCGTGTTATAAATGATGTTTGTCATGCTCCGCACAATGCGGCCATTTCGCAGCAAATTAAATTGTGAATTTAATTTTAAAATCTCTGCGAATATTCTTTGTCGATTGTTTGCCCTTTCTGATCTAGACACAAGTACCACTCGACAGGCGGCGTTTTTATGGCCATTATTTGTGCCCTGACAATTGTCACTCAACCCAAGCCCAGGACCACAGCCCCGGCTCCAATCTCCCGGCCTGCGACAAAACAAACTTGTACCTGTCCACCCAAAAATCATGCTGCGAGTCCTTATCCCCCGTCAGGTGTCATCAGTCACAATCGCTCGGCATTTGTTTTGCCGGCTCTGAGCCGGCTCTGAGCCGACACTCGGCACGGTCGAATCATATTGTCAGCTGGCGAAGGGCCCTTAAGTAGCGTGATTTAAGTGGAAAACGACAGGCAACAAATAGCAGCCAAACGCAGACATGGACGAGCACATGGAAGAGCACGTCGAGGGGCTCATAGAGGGGCAAGTGGAGGAGCACATGTCGGAGCTGACAGCTAGAAACAGGAACTGGATCAGGAATAGGGGCGATGGACAAGCGATTTAAATGCAGACGGAAATTTTGGGGCAACAAGTCTGCACAGTCAGAAAACGAAGCCTATAATTTTATATATTTAATTCTATTTGGTATACTATTTAATCATATTTCCATTCTCCAAGTTATGAGAATGAAGCAGGAGAACTTAAAAAGGCCCTAGGGAGTACTTAGAAAGGAAATTTAAAGGAGAATAACTTAAGTCATATTTCTATATTTAGATCAAGTTCCTCGGAATATGTTAATTTAGACAGTGAATGGATATTTTTTCTGTGTAATCCTACAGAATGACAAATAGAGACGGACGAGATGTATAACCGGACAGATAGCTAACCATTACGTTGCGACATTTATAGGTCAGTCATCGTCGTCTCCAGCGTCATGGACATTTACCTCCGCATCACTGTCATTGTTGTCAGCGTCCTTGGTCCTCGGACTCAACAGTGTCCCTGTCCCAGTCCCAGTCCCACTCCCATTCCCTGTTCTGTTGCCGACTGCCTCCCGCCTGGCGGACATTGGGCAAATAACGCAATTGTGGCCATTTCGAGATAACAATAAAACTGCAACCGCTCCTTCCCGTCCCGCCTCCTCTTTTGGTTTGGTTTTTGGTTTCATTTCGTTTCGTTTCGCTGGCATTGTGTTTGCCATTGTAGGAAATTGTGTAAACAAAATAAAAACCTTTCAAATAGCCGGCACAGTGGCTGATGGTTTGATGCTGAAGCATCAAAAGGAGGAAACAAAAAATTAGTTAAATGCTCCGCTTTCGGCTGCTGCTTTTTGCAATACTTTCAGTTTTGTGGTAATTCGGCATTTCCATTCATAAGTGGGCGTTGTCCCGGCCCACTGTGCGCATATTTCGCAGAAATCAAAAGTCAAACCAAACACAAACGCATCCGTATAAAATTCAATTAAGCTAAATGAAAACTTAATTCAATTGCGCGGCCATACAAACAAACAGTTAAAACAGAACCTCCTTACCCAGGCCCACCCACCCCAAAATCACCCGAAAACCTCCCCTTACCGTTCAGAACGTGGAGCACAATGGTGCGGGGCGCACTGTTCGAGGGGCTGCACGTGTAGTTGCCGGAATCCAGTTTGACTACGGCCGGAATGATGAGAGAAGCCGTCTGCAATGAGATAATGAGAGCGCACTCAGACACACGTAGTCACAGGCGAATACAGTTGAGCCTCCCGAATTCAAACCACCATGTCAGATACAATTTGATAATTATTCCAATTAAAAAGATTCTCGGAAACGCTTGGGAAGTAAGAGGTTCTCGTGGGTTTCACAAATAAGTTATTTTCAATAATCTAAGAATATTTAAAGCTTTATATTAAATTTAACAATATTTACAATGTTGCCCTTACATAGATTTAACGAGAAACTAATTATCCATTGATCCATTTATTTTTTTATGATTTTTCTCAATGGTGGAAAGTAAAATAAACTCTCATTCAATTGAAGTTTCTAATAATAATATCAACACAACATACTCCCAATATTTTCCTGTTCTTTGTTAGGGAAGTTCAACTGTATTCAATAATATTATACATTATTCAGTTGCCGAGACAGTCGTCAGACGAGATCGAGTGTGTCAGACGCAAACTGCTGGGGCCGTATTAAAAATTATAATTTGACAAACGTTGACAATAAAAATTTAATAAAAATTATTTTGCCTGCCTCGCATTCACGCCAATTTGCGTAATGAAAAGGCATTTAACGGAGGGAAATGCTCTCGTTAAGGTATGGCATGGGAAAGCACAGGGAGAGTGGGTTGGAATGCGGTAAGCCACTTACTGTTATCTGTTTAATGAAACTGCTGCTTGGCAGCAAGGTTGTTGTTGAAGGTGCCGCAGTCGTTGCTGTCGCAGTGCTCGTTGGCCAGGTGTTGCTTGTGGCGGTTGTTGTTGCACCTGCCGTTGAGAAGTCACCTGTCGCCGCCGCCGTTGTTGCTCCCGCTGCAGTGGATAATGTGGGCGGTGTCGTTGCCAGCAACAAAGATGTGGCATCCACATCGGCAGCGAGCTGGGAGCTTGTCGTCTCGGTGACGACAGCCACTCCGGCCCCCAACTCGGCCACATCGTTCTGCGATATGGCATCTAAAATATATGAACGTGTTATGGTTGCTAAACCATTAACCGACGTCTCCGAGGGTGCGGCTGATGCTGTTGATCCTGCTCCTGTTCCGGCTGCTGCTGCTGTTGTTGTCGAGCTGCTTGTTGGCGCCTCTGTGGTCGTCGTCGTGGTTGTCGTTGTTGTTGTTGTTGTTGTCGTGGTGCTAGTGGTCGGCACTTCCGGCGGCAGATCGATGCGTTCAATTTCCGTACGCCAACCGCGGCGATTATGCAAATAGATTTGCTTCTGATTGTAAAACCAATTAATGAACAGCGGCGGCTCGAGAGCCTGGCTAATTATGCAACGCAATTTCACTTGACTTCCGGCCTTCACATGTCGCGTTGACTCGCCAATTAATTCGGTTTTGGGCTCTGCAAAGGACACACAGGGAAAGTGATAGATATATGTATATAGACAGAGTGTATGGCATATTGACAGGGACTCGGCTGTCCCCCACAGTCAGCTCCAAAGTTTGCTTGTGAAAGTGCAACGGTCATTGATTTATTGTCCCTGTCATTGCTGATTTATAGGTGTGGTCAAAGGTTTGGGTTTCGGTTTTGATTTTGACATCCGATTTTGGCGGACAAAGGCCAATAGGTCAACGGAACGCTGGGACAGTCAATTAGAGGGACTCAGAGTGGGCTAACGAAGTAATGCGTAATGGAAAGTCCTTTGAAATTAATATACTTAATCAATAGGGATTAAGGAGTCAAAATAAAACACTTTTTAAAACCTTACTTAGAAGATTTAAATGGAAAAAGAGATCATTTCACATTTTAAATAGAAAATGAATGCCTTGCAATTGTGTTTGCTTTTGAAAAATATATAAATACAAACTTATTAAATATGATAAGTAATATTTAAGTAATTTAATTAAATAAAATGCAGTTTTTTTTGTATTCCCATCGTAAGTGGCACTCCATGCCCAAATAAGTATGCTAAAACCATGGCTTCCCTATATCATACTCACCAACTATTCGCAGGTGGACAATGGCACTGGCCTTGGGCTCCGTGGACACCTGACACTCGTAGGTCCCCTCGTCCTTCAGCTGCACATACTTGATCTGAAGAGACCACCGTTCTGGATTCGGCGAGAAGACCGACTGAAAGCGCTGATCCGCGATGAAGGTGGTCTGGTCCACGGTAAGGATGTGGCCGTCCCGCATCCGCAGCCAGGATATTGGCTTCTTTACCAGCTGCTTCACCTGTCCGAATGAGACAGCAAAGTTTGCCTTCAATTATCGAGAAATGATTCGAATTTGGGGTTTCCATTTTTAAAATTAATTCAATTATCCCCGAGCTTCAGAAAGCAATTCAAACAGTAAATCCCAGCTGTCCGACCAGCCCCGGGGATTGGTCAGAACGAGGAGGATTGGCAGGATGATGATGTCAGCAGAACTCTGCCTTGTTTGCGCTGCTCTACCTCAGCTGTGTATACTTTCGGGGGCCAGTGGGTAGCTGGGCGGTAAACAATCACGATAACAAAACGACGATTCATTTGTGTCAATAATGGCAATAATAATTTAGTGGCAATTTGCCCAGGCAGCCTCCTCCGTCTCCGAGAGAAAACAAAATAATACACATTAAGTAGCTGGTCATCGATACGGAAGTGTGCCCATCAGGTACATATTTGTGTGGGGATATGAATTCACAATAAGAGAAAGCCCCCACCTAATTACACAGGCCCAGAGCAAACAGGAATATCATCCTACCCTATCCCCATTTCTCTCAGTGCAAATATTGTGGTAACTGGTCGTCGTGACTGGGCCAAATGACTATCTTTGAACCACTGTCATCAACTACAATGTCGGTGTCGGGGCCACAGACAACGAGGAACTGGAAAGCTACGACGACGACGACGACGACGACGACGACGACAACGTCATGATTAGATACTATAATCATTTGCGTTTTATGTGCTTGTTGTTGCCGCCATTGTTGTTGTGAATGTCGCCAAGGAAGTGGCAGACACTGCTGGAGCAGGCTCACCCTTACATGGAGCCACCCCAGCCACACGGCTTCCTCTTTGTTCTGGCTGTTATTGCCAGTTGAGCACGTGCTGTCAAAAACTATCTCTCTTAAATGAGTAAGAACGTCTTCGCATCGTCGACGAATCAACTCCCTGGGAGAGTGCAGGACTTGGGTAGTCCATCACCTGCGGGGAGAGAGAATTCTCAAAATGCTAGCACACTTTTGGCTAAGGAATTTTTCCAGAGCCGTAGATCTTTTCACACTTCAAAGGATATCTGGCCCTGATTTATTACAAAACTATAGTTTTTCCTACTCTATAAAAACTCTGTGAAAGTAAAGTTATAGAAATCTAGTCTTAAATATGTAATATAGAAGGAAATGTTATATGCACCCGAGATTAAATTCGATAATCACTACAAAATATTTCATATTACTTTATTGAGGGTAAACAAATTAAAACTTTATATTTTTTAACAATAGAAGCTTTCCCTCCATCCGGCTTTCATTTTAATTGCTTCCCTTCGACTCGTTTAATTAATCATTTCCCTGCAAACACATGAGCTAGCAAAATTTCCATATTGAATGCTTTGCCAGGTATCTGGAATAAAATCGGTAATATAATCGATCGAAGCCACTGTGCGGGGTGAGAGTTTATTAAATTTCGCCGCAGCCACGGCCTGGAGTATCCGGCTCTAAGGACATTATTATCGGGCTGAGCATCGACATTATACTCGGTATTAAGTGAAGATGCTTATCCAGTGCTGAAGAGGCGGAGGCTGGGAGGCTGGAAGGCAGCCAAGTCAGGACTTCGAGTACGTGGCAAGTGTAAGTAAGTCTCCGGCCGTTCGCCATCGTCCTTGGGGCTGACAAATATCCCTGTGTGGCCTGGCTGAGGGTCCGCACAGGTTCTCGCCCGACATTAGCTAATTTAAATTTGCCGCCGCCTGTGGAGATTGCGCTTAATTCCGCCATAAAGTGATGGGCCGTCGGCACTTATCAAGATGCCCGCCCGAGTGTTTGCCATTTAAATATTGTTAATTAGTTTTAGCTGCAGTTCAAACTCGCCGAAACTGTGTCGCATCCTGGTAGGGTCTGATGGGGACATATCCACTTCCTCTTCCTGACCCCCCTGGGTTTTATGCGCCCCGCCAGCCGCTGTCGTCATCATCAGCTACAGATTGAGACTCCGCCGAGTGAGCATCGTTTTCCATCACAGTCGAGCAGACAACAAAGTTTGCTCATAACATTGCGAATTTTCGTCTAAACTTGTTTGCAAATAATTTCTTTTATTTTGTTGATTCTCCGCCGCCTTTCGCCTTTCGCCCTCCGCCTTCTGTGTTCTGTCTTCTGGGCACCGTCTTCCTCTTTCTTTTCACACAACAATACACCTCAAAGTGCCTGCTTTCATATCTTCACCGAAATAACACAGCACAACAAGGAAAAAAGTACAAAAACGAAAGGAAACTTTTCGCTGACTTTGCCGAAAAAAAAGCTGGGGAAAAAGTAAGACAGAAATGACAGCGGGCGAGGGGGAGCAGTCAGTCGAGTCGATTCTGGGTAAAAAATCTTCAAGTGCTTGCAGGCAAAGCATTTTTGTGGGTTCCAGTCCCCTTGGCCTTGCCTCGCGTACCACCGGATTTTGTATCCTTCAGATGCTTTCTTTGTGACGCCCACGGTCTCAAAATGTATTATTAATTGATTAGGTTTAAGCAGATTTCCAGATTATTCCGGGCATATAAATATATCCGCGCCGTGCTGTTCCAACAGCCAACAGCGAATATGGGGTATCGACGACTATGTGTGTACGAATCAAATTATCTGATAAATATTTTATAGTAGATTGTTTTTCGATTTTTGGCAGGGGAAATTCATGGTTCAGGGAACATATCCCCGCCGGGGACCTATGCTATGCACATCATGTATAGTATTTGGCTAAATTTGCATATTTATGTTAGTCTTAAATGGCAGTTTTGTTAGATGCTTAGCTTAAATCTTTTAAATTTATAGTTAAATGTTTTCTTTAACGGAAGCCTAGGAAATGTATGCTTTTTCATCTTTGTTTCGGGATTCTACGAATTCAAATACCGGAAATTAGGTAAAAATCTTTGCTTGTGACTTGTTTAATTGAATTAAATTTCCGAAATTTACACCTGAACGCTCACAGATGAGAGCCTAAATAATTATTCTTTCCTGTTAACTGAATCTAAAACAAACAAAGTCGCAAATGAATTGGAATAAATCTGAGGATTTTTTTTAAATAAAAATTTAGTAAGAGGAAAGTAAATAAAGCCCTTTCTCGCTGCGTCCTTTAATTAACTTACACCCCGCCCACCCGCAGTTTTTTGCTCTCGGTTCACTGGTTCCGCACGAGATTCTCAAGGAATATATTCTCTTCTGTGTTTGTCAGCTGGCCGGATATTTATTTCTGCAACTTTAAGTTCTGCTGCACTCCGTTCCAGTAATTTCCTGTCCAAACACCAACCAGTAAGTAGTAGCCGGGCTCTGGCAGCATAGCATCCAGCAGCGCCAATTATAATTTGCAATGCGAAACGCGGATGGGCGGATGGGCGGATGGACGGATGGACGGATATGCGGATATACGAACTCGGATGCGACATGCGGATGCACCGAGCGGATGCAGCAGGCACAGAGCCAAGGAGCACCGGGTAACTGAGTTATTAGCGAATACCATCGTCTCGTGCGTACATAAATGCGGCACGAGTATATACTTTATGTATAAAGCGGATGTATAAGCGTATATAGTGCCAACTATTTGGGTCATCGTTTTTGAGCAGCTGCAAACAAAAATGTGTCTCCTTCAGCGTCAGCTCCTTCCGCATCCTCTTCTTCGTCTTCATTTTTTACACTGGGATTAATTAATGCGGGGTAGATCGTTGTAATTGGTAAGTAAAAATTAATCTACAAAATTGCTAAAGATTATAGGCATTTCCATAGACATTTAAGTCTGGAAAGTAAAATATAATAACTCCATTATAAGAACATCTAACAAAAGTACTTGTACTTGTATTTATAATTTGATTATTTTTTGCGAGTGTATCCAGCTGCTTTTGTATGCCCTTAGGCCAGGGCGTGGCATCGACATCAGCATCGGCAATTTCCGGTTTTGTTTTCGCCCAGTTCCGACAGCGGCCAGCGTAAATTAGTTCAAAGCTCTAAAATGCTGAAAAAAAGAGCGGAAGTCGTGCCAATCGATGCCACATCCCTTGGGTTCAACCTCCTCCTTCCCCACTTCCTGGTGGGAGTTCCTGCTCTCTCCTCCACCCTAGCAGAACTGTATAATCAGCTGCTTATTATAAATTATCAATAATTAATAAGAAAAATTCCCTTGTAAATATTTTCACAGCCAACACAAACTTCCCTGCGATGGATTGTTAAGTAAACAAAGCAGCATGAAAGAGTTTTTCTGAGCGGGAGTCTGATTGAATTTTCAGGGAATTTTCCATTCACATCTTCCTCAAATTTCCCCCAAATTATGCCTTCCATGGAACTCTGAGCCATTGATTCGGCTTGGCCGCATTCTCAATTTTCCATTCAGAACTCAACAGTGAAATCCAATCAGAGCCGGAGGCTAATTGAAGGGAATTTCGGGACACGACACACACGGGGAAAAAAACATAATAAATTGAAAATAATGTTCCTATTATCTGGAACAACATGCTCCTTTAATGGCACTAATATTAACCAATGAATAAAATATTTGCTTGGAGTTTCAAAAATTAATTTAAAATTTCATTTAAGTCAATGTAGAGGCGTTTGATCGGTGTAACATGGTTGCTCAACTTACATTGCAGGGAAGATAGGCATGGGTGCCGGCCTGGCTAATTATCGTCTGGTAATCATCTATTGTTGGCGGCGGCTTCAGCGTGGTTGTTGCCACCGGGCGGCGGGTGGTACGACGTGTTGTCGTTGTTGTTGCCGGTTCTGTTGTTGCGGTCACCTCTGTTGCTGTTGCTGTTCCTGTTGCTGTTGCATTCAATGCCATTGTGGCCGCTGCCGAGGCATCTATTGCTGCTGCATTTGCTGGTGCTGCTCCTGCTGCTGCTGGTGCTGGTGGTGCCGGAGATGTGGCATTGTTGTGATGCGTGATTCTGTAGCTCTGCTGCTCCTGGATATTCCGACTGCTCATAATCAGATTCGCCTCGAGGGCAGCGGTCAGCCGCTGATCGGCATTGTGGCTAATGTTATTAATGGCCGCATTGTTGCTGGGGCGAATTGAGGCTGCAACTGCAGCCATTGTTGGCCCAAATGCGCCGGCTTTGTCTGCTGTTCGGGCCATTTGCGTTGTCGCCGGAATTAATGCCTCGCGCCTTGATTGAGTTCTTTGAAATGCCCGTCCATTTGTCCCTTTGCTGTTTAATATTGATGTCTCCTCCGCCTGCCCTCTGATGGCTGCAAAATGAAGGGAAAAAGGAAAATGAATAGGTTGTGAGTGGAAATTAATGACTTAGTGTTGTGTTTACCACTCCGTCGCCTTCCCGGCGGCTTAGATATATTTCAAATGCCCCGATCCCCATTTATCCCGAATACTCGTTACGACAATTAAAACGATTTACGGCTCCAGCGTTCTTGTTCAATAAATTAATCTTAATTTTTCGGCTGCCCTCGCCGCCGCCCCTACGCAAAGTTGGTGAAAGTTTAAGATGAGTTTCGATGGCAAGTGAAATTAATTAGCTAATTACGAACTTGAATTGATTTGCATGTACTTGGCCCTGCCGAGTGGATTCGTGTGGAAGGGGCTTCGAATGCCAATTTAGAGCCAAAGTTTCTGAGGCGGCCAAAAAGCTGATAATTGGCATTAAACTGATGTTTGGTAGTCCTGGCAACCAAGCGAAGGGCTCACACCTCGATTCGCAGGTAGAGCTATACACCAAAAATCCCAGTAAAATATTTTTGCAAATCGATAATAAATTATGCGGCATTTACACACGACTCGCGAGCTTTGGGGGCTTCCTCGAATGCAGATTGCTGCCTGCAGATTCCCATACACATGCAACGCGTAAATTTGGCAAATTGGCGCCATAAATTTCCCTGGAAACTTTTGCCAAAAGTCAAAGATAGAAACAGCGAAAGGGAGAGCGAAAGTTAAAACGCGAGCATGCGGGAGTTGGTTGAGGGTTGTAAAGTAGTTGGCACTCTGTTGATAAGGAAGTCAGGCCAAGGTTGGCATTGCCTTTTTCATTTTAATTAAAATTTACTGAGTTTTACTGAGCTCTATGGGAAACAAGGAGGCACCAGAGGATAATGCCGAAAAATATACATTTCCTTTTTTTTTTGTCAGGATTCTGCAGGATCAGGAGTCACTTTAACAAAAAAATTTCAATTAAGTATTCGTGTATAGCCTTGGAGTGAACCCAAAGCCTTGGAATATGCAACTTATTGTAAAGCAACTTAGCTAATTAAATCTCTCAGAGGGAATGCTTCATTGCCTTAATTAACTATTGAACAGAGATCACAGATTGTACTGCAAAAGAAGTCGAGTGCCCTTTACCAGCGATTGAGTTGCGAGTGAAAAGAAATACCAGATGAATCACAGGATGAGGAGGCTCCCGCTATTTTCTAATCAAGTTCAACGTATTTTGCCGTGCTCAAAGTAAATGCAAAACTCTGGAAGCCTCTTTTAACGAGCCCGGCCAAGTCGTGCATGTTGTGTCTATGAAACCTCCCTCGCTCCCATCTTCCCTCTCTCAGGGAGAGGGTGTGCGTGCCAGTGTGTGTGTGTAAGCGTTATCATGTTTTATGTTTATGCTTCGTGTACGTGCAATAAAGATAAAGCGATTGCATATAAAAAACTTTTTAATTGCCTGCACTAATGATGCACTGCAGCCAACTTGATTATAATAAAGTTACAAAAATTCCATTTCCCTTCCAGCACAGTGGGCAAGAAATTTTCAAGGGGTGTGCGGAAATTTAATTAAAATTTTAAGTGGGAGTATAAGGAAATGTAAGCTCTTTAATAAACCCTTGTAAACTTTTTTGTTTTATGCTTCTAATAAAAGTATTAGTTCAAATAATTAAAATGTTTTACAATTTACGTTTATAATTAATATCACGTGGAGATGCACAGAATAACACTGCGTATGAGCAATATTTGTAAATGCCACTTGTTAAATTATTACGTATACGCAGTGTTGAACACCATTTGAAATACAAAATTAGTATATTTGGCAATTCTAACATAATTTTTATTATCCTTTTCCAGCCCACTGTCACTGCTCGCCTCATTTTCATGGATAATATTCAAAAACCAACAGCTGCCGTCAGATGGTCCAAGCATCTCGGCAAAGGACTGAAAGAGGGCGGGTCAGCAAACGATGAAACAAATCAAAACAGCGTAAAAAAGTGCAATAAAACAAGCGAATTACTGAAAACTTCAAGTCTCGGCTCAGTGCGAACAAAAAATGAAAACAAAATAATAAACTGAAATTATTTGGGAGAAAATTATCATTTAGGGCAGCGCTGCATAGGGGTATTAGAGATATTTCGAGGGCCGAAAAGGGACTCACAACTGGCGGAGCCCTAAAAAAATTTGCTTAATCTTTCCGCGACAACGCAGAGAGAGAGAGATAGAGAGAGAGATGTCGCAAACTAAAAAGTTATAAAAACAGACACGAACACAGACCCCTCTGCGGCCCGCCACTGTAAAAACAAATTGTGCGCAAGAATAAAATATAAAAAAAATGTATATATAAAGGAAAAGCGGCACAAACAAATAGGGAGGAGCAGGAGGAGGGAAATCAAGACGAGCACTTGGCGGCGGATGGGGGAAAACTTGCGTAATGAGCTTGACTGCGGGGCTGGGAAAACTCTCACACATAAAACGAGCCTCATCATGCAGAATTTCATTGACTCGCCGTCGAAGGAAAAGCTGCTGGGACTGCATAGGAAACCCGAGCTGCCGCCTTACACTAAAATTAACCGAGCAGTCAGCTCCCAGGTCCCGCGGGCATTTTTAGTCGAAAGTGTTTTAATCAAACGCCTCTGAACGCTCTCCGGTTTCCGCTCTACACTTGTCCCGGCCGGAAGCGAGTTGAGTTCGGCGATGTCTAAGTTTTCCCGGTCTTGTTATTGCTACGTAGTTGCTTGTTTTTGTTTGTCTGCTCTGTTATTGTTATGGCAACAATAATAAAAACAAGAGGCAGAGGAGAAACTATGCGGAAAAATCGCAGCTGAGCAGAGGAAAACTTCAGTCATGTTAATGCTGGGAAATAAGCAAATGGCTGTCGATATAGGGCTAAAAATCTTAAATTTAAATCGAGCAAATTTTACAAATTTTACATTGAAAAATATGAATTTATTTTAAGAAAAAATTATTCTGTTTACGTTTATCAAATTATAAAATTACACCAAACGCTTACTGTTTAATAATTTATTTTTTACTGCAAATTTTTTAACCATATTTTCTTTAACCACAGAAACTCTTTCAGTGCAGGCTGAGTGATGTCCTGGACGCGCCTCCTTTCTGTCCGTCTCGGGCTGACAACATTTCGACACTTTTCCTAATTATGATGGGCATGTTGTCGGGATGATGAGCCTAATGCAGGACCTGATTATGATGCTGATGATGATGGTGGTGGAAATTGGCTTAACCCCTAGGCGCCTGGCGGCAGTTATGGAGCGCCGTAATCGCCGCCCCTCTGAGCACCTCGAGTGGTGGAGGATCGGGGAGGACTCTCCTCACGGCCGGACACTCTCATCAAAATGCCAGCCTAGTTTTCGCCCATAATGATGACAGCACAGGGGGCGGCGTGGGAAACAGAGCTTGGGAGTGGGCCGAGGGCCGTAACTTTGTGTAATAATTGTTGTTAAGCGTTTAAGTCGGGCGTGCCACTTTGGTGGCCGGCCGAAAGCATCCCGTGGGAAAATAACCCGGGACTTGAGCAACTTATCGCTACCGCAAGGCTATCCGCTGGAAAAGCCAACAAAGGGCGGATCTGCGGTCGTTCTCGGGGCGGGGCGTCTCCTCTGAGTTACTTCACTGCTGTTACAAGCATTCAATGATGCTCAACTGGGCAGCTGAATTTGATTAAACAAAAGCAAAAGTTTTTAACTTTTTTCGCCTTCCACTTTTCACCTACCTCAACCCAACTCTGCCCCCTTTAGACCCACAACACTTGTTACCCTGATTGTTGTTATTTCTCGTTCAATTGGCTGAATCTCCTCGAGCGTTTCCGTCCGTCACTTTCATGGCCAAAAGAATTGAACAGCTTGCGAGGGGATGCTCTGAAGCAAAGCAAAGCACCGACAAATGGGGTTAGCGGTAAAAGCAGGGCAGGGATACCAAAGTTCCAGGCTTTTAACACAATTTAAAGCATCCAGAGCCGCCCCCTGCCACAGTTCGTTGGATAAAATCCCACCAGAAGGGCGGCCTTGCTGCAGTTTTTCCATAGCGCCCAACTTTTCTATTGCGAAAACAGAAATTTCGGTAACCGAGGTGAGGCAGGCAGGGCAACGGTGCAGCGTTGCAGCGTTTGATCGAGTTTGGTTCATTGATGAAAATGTCGAGAGTCACTTTCGTTATGCTTTAGTTTTAACTTTTAGTTGAGCAATTTGTACCTTTTCATGTTGCCATTTTGATTTTAATTACCTTTCTGTCTCTTGTTTCCCCTTGCTTTTTGTAGTAGAACATTGCAGTAAGGTAAGGTAAAAGTCCTTGGCAATTTGGGAAAACCAATGATTGATTGGAAAAAGTTAATCGCTCAACCAACTCCCCTGAGCAATGCTGACCTTTTTAAAAGAGAGAGAAACTAACGAATGCAGTAGTATTCAAGTTTTAATAAAAATTAATATTTTAAACCTCTCTAAACATATACATATTTATTTTAATTGTAACATAAAAAGTTTTCAAAAAATTATTTTCAAAATATTATTCAAAGACTATTCCATCTTTAAACGCTTGCTTGAATGAAATTTTTCCAAATTTCTGGCTGCATAAGCTCTTAAGTAAAAATGCCAACATAATTTAAATTGACCCTGACAAACCGAGCAAAAAATTCCCAAACAAAGCCCCGCTTCCTTCGCACATTTCACTCCACCTCAGACAGTCTGTGCTAAAATATGCACAAAGGCCAAGGATACACGGCAGCGAATGCCTTAAATTCGCCCGCAAAATGCTTTTAAGCCGCGCATATCAAATTGTTTTTGCAGAAAACACGAGAAAAGATTCTGGCAGCGGAGGGAGTCATTTAATATGCGACAAATGTATCGTGAGAAATAATTTCATATTTGACGCAGCTTACCCGGCAGGCAGATGAGGAGCAGGGCCAGCAGGAGGACCTCGGAGCGGATCAGGCGTCGCGGCATCCTGGCCAACTCCATTAAAGTGCCAAGTAAATTGATAATCCTTGCTTCGCGTCGGTCTGTTTCTGGGATCGGGTGCCTCCTTGTGCGTCCCAAGCTCCGCGTATCGCGTATCGTGTTTCGCTTGCCGCGATTCGGTTCGGTTCCTTGGTTCGCGGTCCTTGGCCAGCTAAGTCCTTTGGTCTTAACTGGGTCACATTGGGCGACTGGCGGCGCTGGGCCGCTGGAGCCTGTGCAAATTTATCCCTGCCTCGCCGTATTCCGACTGTTGTTGGCTGCTGTTCCCGTTAATATCGCGTATACGCCTTGACACGAACTGCAGCGATATCTTGTCCTTGCTCGCGCGGCTCACAAAATCGCAGGGTTAACATATTTTCAAATAGCACTCGCACGGTAAGCTTGTCGGGCAATCTAAAATAACTAAAAGCGAAAAATGTCGTAAGCGAAGCTGAGCGGCAAGAACAACACGTGGCCAATTTTAAATATTCCCACAATGTGCCCGTCGAGCTGGGTGCCATCCCGTGCTTTAGGTCCTGTGCCCCCCACATTCCCGGGCTCCTTTGGCCCAGTTTATGGCCGGCATTTTGTGCCGTGTCCTGTTTTTGATATGTTTGTATAAGTTTTCTGTGGGCAATGTGGGTGCTCTTGGCATTAGTTTCCCAACGAGGTGTTCCCACTTACTTGGACATCTCCATAAAGCTGACCCAAAACTCGTGAGCGAATTGTGAAAAATTGTTTAAATTAAACTTTCAAACGCTGCTTTGAAGTCTACATAAAAGTGAATTTAAAGTTTTTAGATAGCAAGCCATTAAGGGAGTGCGGAAACGACTAGACACACACTGAAATGTATTTGGCAACAAAAAGGCTTCAAATAAAATGACTTTTTAATTTAACAACTATAAATCAAGACATAAAGAAGGCAAAAATAAGAAAAGGCAGATTATATTTTCCAATGCCATTTATGCCAATAAATCTTGTCATTTTCAACTTTAAGATAAAGACATCGTATGTTTAAAGATTAATAATACTAAGATTGAAAACGATTAAATAGGATACACTTCTAGAGATTGTCACAATTCTAGGTAGGGATGAATTTCATCAGAATGCTGGCGAAATGTGTTTCCGGAACTCGACCATTCACATGTGGTTGTATAAGCCGGAGCCGGGCATTCCATTTTGGGCAACCTCCGTTGCCGTCGTGGCTCGGTTTCCCGGCTACTCGGCTGCTGCGGCTGCTTGTGTTACCTCATCTTTCTTTTACGCCCCAGACTATTTGGCATTAACGAAATTTATTTATGCGGGTGTTTAGTGGGGCGTAAAAGGAGTACATATGGCCATCCGGGAGCCGTACAGCAGCCAACCAGCCGGACGAACACGCCCACCGAGCAACTTACAAATGCAGGACACGCGCAGGATGAATTGAAAGGATTCTCGATGGCTAGCCTAGCCGTAAGTGTGGGTGTAGGTGTATCTGTAGCTGTAGGTGTAGGTGTAGCTAGGTCGGGGCCGGCCAGGTCTGGCCGGGAATAATGATTTAAATGCTGTTTTGTCTCTGCCAACAGATGGGCTCCGAGTCAAAGTCGGACTGGGAAATGCCAGGCACTCTGTGCATATACATACATACATAAGTAATGGCAGTGGAGTGGTAGGTGGCCCAATGAAGCGTTAACTCAAATGTTAAACAAATGTAATGTTCCGGACGACTGGGCCGTATGCCTCAAAGCGGAGAAGAAGGAGTTGGACCTTGGGCCGGTGCCTGGATAACACAAATAATATTAAATTGATTGCACAAACAAAACAGCAGCGGAAGTGTAAATGATTTAACGCAATTCCTATTTCTATTCGCATTCCGCATCCTCGACTCTTGACTGCTGTCCGTCTTGGTCTTGGTCTTCGTCGTGGTCTTGGTGTGGGTCTGGTTGCTTAGTCCTTTTGGTCCTTGGCCATCTGCTGCTCGAACACTCGCACAGTTGGCCCATGCTCGACGGCGTGGAAAGCGGGAAATTCCTGTGTCTGGTAATTCAGTTTATTTCGATTGCCATTCAATTTCGTGGCTGTGTCATCAATTCGTTATTATTTTATATGATTATTTTGATACAATTATTGTGGCAGATTTACTTTAATGGGTTTGATCAGCGTTTATATACGATTTGTGATTAAGAGTTCATATAGATAGGGATATATTTTTCCTTTCTTTATATATATTGTTTATTCAAGAAAAACAAATCACTTGGTCACTTCATTTTGAAAAATTATTAGTTTTTTCAACATTACGAGCAAATAACATTGAATGCTTTACTTTTGATGTGATTTAACTTTGCCAATTTAATTTTAATTGTAATTTTGATAATCATTATTACTTTTATATTATTTTCACTGCAGTTTGTAGATTGTTTTACACAGTACTTTTTTATTTATTTATTTTATTTTCTGCTGCGACACAAAGTCCGATCATTGAGCTTTATCAAAGATCCACTTCACTTGTCTATTAACCATTACTGACTGTCGTTTCACCGAAGAAGCGAAAAACGAACCACACTTGGCACCGGCTAAAAGGAAACTAAGCCAACCGACGGCAGCTTCATGGGGCAAAGCAATCGCAGCCGAAGTCACCCGAAGCGAGCGGCTCGGTGGCGTATACGCAATACTCGGTTCTAACAGCGGTGTGGCAGTAACAGTGAGAGAGAGCCAGCGCGTGACGCTGTAATCGAGTGTTCACTGTTGCAGGATGTTAGCTCCGAGGAGTCTGTTAGCGATACAAATGCAATTACACGCGTAAACTGCTCCATTGTTATTAGGCATGTTTTATGCATTGGGCAGTTAGGAAAATTACTCAGTTTGGATTTTCATGCAAATTTCCCTTTTGCTAAATGCATGAAATCAAAGGCGGAATCACATTGTATCTTAAGTCACCTTAATTACGGGATAAAACGGGTTACAACGGAGCGGACGCCGTTTATTGCGGCTTAACAGTGCGATAACATAATTCCTCATTAACGTAGAACCAACGGAGCCGCCTGCACAATGCTCGCAAAAAGTGCTGGCCGAAAAAAGGACGATGTACAAAGTGAATGAAAAGGATACGAGCGAAAGTGGGACAGCCGCAGCTGCCGGAGAAAACCGCATCTTGGCCGGATATGCCGTGGCAAAGTGCAAAACACTCGGATAACCGAGGGGGAGGCGGCAAGGAAAACAATGAACCGAATTATAATGCAGACGAACAGGCCATAGATGTCGCAAGGACATCCGCGACTACTTCGCGGGGGGACCGCGCTCCAGAGAAGAGGGGCTGACAAAAAACGCAAGCTTCTGCATAAAATTCAATTTGTCGTGTGCAGCAGCCATGAATACGCCGAATTGCGGCTTTAAGCCGAACCTGAATCCACCCCGCCCCACGACGTAACATATGCGCGAAATTACTTACGTAGCGCTGTGGCTGACAGTTTCGGATCTGGAGCCACCCAAGCCCCATCAGGACCTCAGCCCATCAGCACAGTTCCCTGTTCCCATTTCCCATCAAATCCCAGAAGCAGACCCACAAAGGCCCGTGAAACAATGGCTGCATATATGCATGTTCGTATGCGTATGCAGAAGACACATTCACTTTTTAATGGGGCCCCCACACGCTCCGAACTGCGAATACTTTTATTGTTTATGCAGTTAAATAATTGAAGCACCCGCGGACACCCACAATCATTGGCAAATTAAAACGATTTTTACATATATTCCTTTGTTTTGCCTTGTGCCGTTTTATTGGAAGGCCCGCAGCTAATTGTGTTCAGAAAACGAAAATAATTAAAATAATAACTCGAAAACATTTGACAGTAATAGAGACATGTCTAGAGTCAATTACAGGAATGTATCCGGGCATTGGGGCTGCCCTTTTGTGGGTTAGTAAAGAAAATCCATGTTTTTAGTTGCGAAAAAGGTTTAAGTAAGCTATTTCTTAAGTGTTAAAATGTACTCTGAGACCCTGAATAAATAATTCCAAAAATTAAAGTCTGATTAGTTCGTTTTCAATCCCTGGCATATATTATATACCATCAGTTGCACTTACCGATTGTCCTTCCCAACTATAAACAATCGTGCGAATTACCCCTGCCACCTCGAATGAAGAAAAATTTTCAGCTTAGCTCTGCAGTTCACTCAATAGAACTCAATCATGCAAGACCCTTGGAAATGAATTTCTCCTCGCCTTTTGCGCACCTTTCACTTTTTTCTTTCGAGTCATTAATCACAGTTGTTGAAGGTTGGGCGAAGAAAAAAATTAAAAAATTACTCAAAGGAGCAGATAAAAAATTGGCTAAGAATGCGCCTGCTTAAATGGGTGGCCTGAATTAATGCGATTAAGTTGGACAAACGCTTGCTCTGACTACAAAGGATAATCAAATTAAAATCGAAAACAGATACTCGAGGTCGCCAGAGCTTAATAATAACTGCATAGATTGAGAGAGAGCAGAGACAGAACGATTTAGTTAAGAAGTTTAAACAAAGCGTTTCTCTGAGTCTAGTGTTTTCATTAGGCATTTGAAAGGAGTGGAGAAAAATAAGCAGCTACATATCTCTTGATTGTAACGACATAGTTAAAATCAAATGGTTATTTTTTTAAATACATTTTCCCTGAAAATTACAAATTATACGCTTGGCATTACTTTAGGTTCACTGATTTCAGCAAAATAAATATCTACCCAGTGAGAACTGTATTTACCCGTTAATAACTGCCGAAAATCACAGTCAGGAATCCCTGGATCCCTGGCCAGGAACAGGCCTGGCGGCCTGGAAAAACATAAATTTCAGGGCGAGCTGTTCAGCAGCCACCAATTAATTCAAAATTTATAGCCAGTCAAGCACTGGACCATCATCATTGTCCGGAGTTCGGTGCATTCATCGTGTCTGGCTAATGTCAGGCTGGGGCGACGAATGGTAGGGGGTTCTGGGGCTCGGACAGGATAATTCTAATACTGCTCCAGCCGGGGATGAGCGGGATGGAGAAGGTGGAGGACACGGGACGGCAACAAGAGACCTACCGCATTAGCCGCAATGGGCGTGTGTGACAGCTGGACGATGTCGCATATGAGGGAGTACCATAAGCCAGGACCTGACTGTGTCATTTATGCATTGCCGACTGATTGATTTGGCACACTCAGGAGCCCCTCCTCAGCCCAAGGGAGTCGAGTAATGTCAACGACTGTTACCGACAGCAGCTCCTGAACTGAAGTGTTGGGTCCCTGCACTCGGAAAAACGTACATTAAAGGTCCACATACATTTAAGAAAAATAAATCCCTCTAAATTACACGTACTTATGCATTTTTCCAAATGATTTAAGCACTGAATACACTTTTAAAGACAGGCTATCATTTACCTGAGTGTGCTCCTGCAGGCATCTGTGGAATTTAATAGAGTTCGTCTTGAATCAGAGATAACTATGCCAATTATGCAACAGTTTTGGCATAACATCCCATATCGCATAGCAGCAGAGATCATTTCAATTTAAGCAGGGTAAATGGCATTTATGGCAGCCATCGCAGTGGGGGAGGAGCAGTAAATGAAGCCTTAAACGCAGTTCAAATGACAGTGAAAATCTTTTTGCAAATCCTCCAGGCAACAATTACCCAACTCGGACCGAGCTGCTCTGTGTGCTGGCATTAATGCGGTTAGGTTGTGTAACCTTCATCCCAGTCGCAGGAGACCATCCCAGGCCCCAAAAGTGCCAAAAAGTCTAAAAAAGGAAATTCGTTTTTTCGTTGACTCTGCTGCTCTACTCTGCTCTGCTCTGCTGTTGTTTTGGTCCTGTGGAGTAGACAGCAGCAGAGCACCGCATCCTCGGCATGACAACTCCACTCTGTTGCTCCATTTGCAACATTTATGGGATCCGCATGTGAACGAGAGTCCGGCCATGTATGCGAGAGGTCATTTTATTGTTTCCAGACAAAACGGTCAAATGGGAATTCGGTTTTGGCCCGGCTTTTTCGGTTTTCGTTTTTCGGCACTGTGTGTGTGCGAGTGGCCTATAGATTTAGATTGAACTGTCGAACATGTCATGTTACTGGCTACGGCTGCCTGCCGTCCGATGGGGGAGAACTCTGGGAGATAGGCCGAAACAATGCAAATGATTAGAATAATCGCCGTAGGTGCTTGACTTACCCGGACTTACTTGCCCATAAACACAAATTTCAGTTTGCCGCAATAAAAGTTTCCATTTTATGGCTCTCGCCTGACTTTGGGTGCGAACACGGCCCAATCCTTTGTACAAAGTGAATTCTGAATCCTGGGCTCACTCCTAAATGGATCCTAAGAAGACCGGAATTTTCCTCTGTGTTAGCTGCTATTAAATTATTCATTGATAAATTCTCAATTATCGGGAGTCGCCAGTTTCCCCGCTCAACGCCGCCGCTAATACAAATTTATTGTTTTTCCCGCAAGTGAATTGAGGGAAATAATTCATTCATTTTTACCTCCCAAGCTCGACGGAGTTCTTGTCTCCCCCTGTCCTTTTGGAATGCTAATTTTTGTCGTGAAAATTTTCGCCTTGCTGGCAAATTAGCGTCTGCGGCCAGGGAGTTCAAAAGAGCCATGTTGTGCAAATGTGCCCAAAAACTGAGAGTGGTAGATTTATTTTGGTTTCATGTATTTTCCAAAGAGTCATTTATCATTCCCCGCAAGGTAAGAAGCTTGGAGTTTCTTTAAAATTAATATTTTCAGCACATTTTTAGACCCATCCTTAGGATGTAACTCTGATCATTGATCTGCTAATTAGGAAATTGTATTTGTATGGTAATTGTATTATTTATTTATTCGATTTTATAATAGTAATTCTAGGAAGTTGAATAAAACATATGTACTCTGCTTAAGCTAATTCGATTGCGGGGGTCCAAGTATTTTCTCTATTTCGCATAGCCTGTCCATTACTTGCTGATTGCGGGCCTTTTGATCCTTCAATTTCTCCCCTATGGCATCCAGAGTGGCTGCAATAGCCAGGAGGGAGACGTCGGTGGTTTGGAGATCCCTCAATAAGGGTGTTATTTTTGCTACGGGAACAGAACCGGGATCCGGTAATCGATCTGAGACTTCCTCTGAAGGAACCTCCACAGCGGGTTCTTCAGCAGTGGAGGGCACTTCCTCGGAAACTGTTGCTGGAACTGATTCAGCCGTCTCGGCTGCCGTAACAACTTGGGGAGCATCGTCAGGAATAATTGATGGAGTCTCTGAAACATTAATGGTTTCCGCAGCTGCAATAGCTTCTCCAACCGGTATTTCAGTTTCTATATTTGGATCAGCGACTAGAGGCTCTGAAATATCTTTTTCCGGAGCAGATGCAGTTGCCTCAACTGGATCCACCCCTGCTTCTTCTGCCGCAGGAGTCGGTTCTACCTGAACACCTGCTTCCAAAGCTGTTATCACTGCCTCCTCGGGAGCTACGGGGTCCTCTTGTACAGGATTAACTGCTTCAAGAATGGGCTCAGAAGCAGTTGCTGGAACATCTTGGGTTTCTGTCGCGGTTGGTTCAGGTATGGATTCAACTGGATCGACGATGGGAGCTTTTTCAAGAACAGGAACTGGCTCTTCGACTGCACTCACTGGCTCTTCAGTGACCGGGACTGGCGCATCCTCAACTGGAGCCGGCTCCGGGGCAGCAACAATTTCTTCAACAACAGGTTCTGCTTCGATGACAGGTTCCGGAGTCGGCGAAATGGCAGTTTCGACTGAAGCAGGTTCTGAAATGGTCTCCGCTACTGGAGCCGAAATCTCTGAAGCCGGCTCCGGAACTGGAGCCTCCGCAGCGGTAGGAATTAATGGTGGAACAGCCTCTGGAATAGCAGTAGGTTCCTCAACAACAGGATTGGCTTCAATTGGTTCCAGAGCGGACGGTGAGGCTTCTTCTGTGGCAGTAATTTCTTCGGTTGGCGCTGGAACCACATCAGGCACAGGTTCCAAAGGAGCAACATCTTCATTAGGAGAAACCACTGGGTCAGATATTTCTGCCTCTATTACTGGTTCAACTGTGGCTTCAACAGGGGGCACGGCCACCGCTTCTACTTCCGGATTGACAGCGGGACTATCAGCTACGTCAACTGGTGGAGTGGAAGCATCGCTTGGAACGGACGGTTGAGACTCCAAAGTAGCATCCGTTGAAATTGGATCAGCATTTGAGGCAGCGGCCTCTGTAGAAGAAGTTGTTTCACTGACGGATGCGGCATCAGGAATAATTGCTGGAACGGTCGCAGCGGCGTCAGGTGCAGTGGCCACGGGAGCAGCGGCGACAGGAGTAGTAGCGGCGACAGGAGGAGTAGCGTCGACAGGAGGAGCAGCGGCGACAGGAGCAGCGGCTGCTGCAGTAGCAGCGACAGGAGCAGCGGCGGCTGGAGAAGGAGCAGCGGCGGCTGGAGTAGCGGCGACAGGTGTAGCGGCGGCTGGAGTAGCGGCCACAGGAGCAGCGGCGACAGGAGGAGCAGCGACGGCTGGAGTAGCGGCGATAGGAGCAGCGGCGACAGGAGCAGCGGCGGCTGGAGTACCGGCGATAGGAGCAGCGGCGACAGGAGCAGCGGCCACAGAATCAGCGGCGACAGGAGCAGCGGCGACAGGAGCAGCGGCGACAGGAGCAGCGGCGACAGGAGCAGCGGCGACAGGAGCAGCGGCGGCTGGAGCAGCGGCGGCTGAAGTAGCGGCGACAGGAGCAGCGGCGGCTGGAGTAGGAGCAGCAGCGACAGGAGTAGGAGCAGCGGCAGCTGGAGCAGCGGCGACAGGAGCAGCGGCCACAGGAGCAGCGGCCACAGGAGCAGCGGCCACAGGAGCAGCGGCCACAGGAGTAGCGGCCACAGGAGCAGCGGCGACAGGAGGAGCAGCGGCGGCTGGAGTAGCGGCAATAGGAGCAGCGGCGGCTGGAGTAGGAGCAGCGGCGACAGGAGTAGGAGCAGTGGCGGCTGAAGTAGCGGCGACAGGAGCAGCGGCTGCTGGAGTAGCAGCGACAGGAGCAGCGGCGGCTGGAGTAGCGGCGACAGGAGCAGCGGCGACAGGAGCAGCGGCGACAGGAGCAGCGGCGGCTGGAGTAGCGGCGACAGGTGTAGCGGCGACAGGAGTAGCGGCGACAGGAGCAGCGGCGGCTGGAGTAGGAGCAGCGGCGGCTGGAGGGGCAGCGGCGGCTGGAGTAGCGGCAACAGGAGCAGCGACGACAGGACCAGCGGCGACAGGAGCAGCGGCGGCTGGAGTATCGGCGACAGGAGGGGCAGCGGCGGCTGGAGTAGCGGCAATAGGAGCAGCGGCGGCTGGAGGAGCGGCCACAGGAGGAGCAGCGGCTACAGGAGCAGCGACGACAGGAGGAGCAGCAGCA
Organism: Drosophila truncata; assembly: GCA_008042515.1. Lineage (NCBI taxonomy): Eukaryota > Metazoa > Arthropoda > Insecta > Diptera > Drosophilidae > Drosophila > Drosophila truncata. The sequence goes on along the minus strand of VNJQ01007030.1, from coordinate 42,018 downwards.
GGGCCAGGATCCGCTTCAGTTTGTTCCATTCTAAAAATCCTCGTTCCCAAAGGTTATAAGGTCAGCTGATTGTAATAACTCTCACTTATCTAGTCCTTTCTGACGAATAAGATTCATGGTCAACCTTTCATGGTCAGTAGGCCTCTGGAAAATAAAAACAAAATGTGAGCAACATGCGTCTGGAGAAGCCGTATTGCGACCTTGAAGTGGGTCGTTGCCTGAACTAATAGGGCGCTAAAAAATGGCTGAGCAGGTAAGTGTTAGAAAGCCCAAAGGTGTTCTCCTTCACTCTTTGAATGTTTTGAAAGCAATCGATCAAAATAATTGATTTTGTATTTTCCCTGGCGCCGCCCAGACGAGCCTCAATTCTTGCGGATGTGCGGGTGGCAGCAATTGAATCTCAGATAGATATTTATAAACCTAATAGTTATTCAGAAGATTTTTTACATTGAATACACGAATTGTTCACCAAAATAGAATGGTAGGGGGAAATAATTGGCAAACTAGATTATATTACGGTAACAAGAGATATTTTTATTTATTCTTGACATGTTTGATACCGCATCAAAAATAAATTTTATTAATTTATTCTCTCTGTAAAAACAAACTCAAAATTTTTGCTATTGAACATGACAACACATTTTCTTTACTATCTTTAATAATTTTTAGTTTTTTTAAATCACTAACCGAATAGTTTATTATTTCTCAACAGCGACCGACCTCTCGTTGGGAAAGCCCGCGGCTAACTGGCCAGTTGACCAAGTTTTCCTGACTATTTTCTCCTCTTATCGGTGGCTTACCCTCGCAGCGAAGTCCGTCAAGTGCCCATTGAGAACAAAAACCATACGCATAGCTGCAGCTGTTTTTACGCGATTTTTTTACCTCCTTAGTTAAGGCGCTTACCTGCTGACCTTAGTCAATATTCAATTATTTCCGGTGCATAAATGCGTTTTGCGTGAAGAATATTTAAGATTCTTCTATTTCCCTAACCCTATATTCAATGCTATGGTGAATAATGCGACTTGGAAGACCTTTCAGCGATTTATTTTTGCCTGATTGCATATCGCTTACCACTCGCTTTGTCAACTGCACTCGCAGACACATAACTTGTTATTTACACAATGCTGATTACTTTTGCCGTATTTGCAATGTAGTTGTCAACAAAATGCGACAAGTCTCCCCCGATCCGGGACTCCGATACCCGGATGCCCGGATACCTCTATACCCCGTATTCGGCACTCAATACCCAGTCCCCGTCGCCGGTCCGCCATTCACTGTCTGATGCAATGACAGTTGACAAACTGCCACGACGTAGCCGTTGGATCGGAACACATTAGCTCGGTGGAAATGTAATCGCAAAGAACTAAGAAATAAATCTTTCAATTTTTCGAACGAGCCCTGGGACGGGAAGCGAGGGCAGACCGGGGCGGAGGAAGTGCAGCCGAATGTGAAGCAATCCGCAGAGGCAGCCGGCAGTTGCACATGCCGTCCGCTGGAGCAAGTGTAATGCGATCTGCGTACAATTTGCAGGCGTCGTTTAAAAGGGTCCAACGCCTCCCCCGACCACCTCGGAGCCCCGTAAATCCAGGGCCCAACACTCCGCAACTCCTGTGCCGTCGCCGGGAAGCGAGCTCACTTGAGACTTTTGCAAATAGTTTTTCCACATATGAACAGAAAGAATTTGTGCTTCAAAATACAAAGGCAAGAACAAAAAAAAAAAACAAATACAAAAATGGCAAACGGAAAGAAAAGAAATACACATATATAAATAGGAAGATGGGAAAACGCTTATATGGAAATGATTTCGCCCGAGCTGTGGAGGAGCGAACGGAGTAGTTGCGAAGATTGAATTGGCAGTTCAATTTCACGTATTATTGACATTTAAGCGTAAGCATTTGAATATAAACTGAGCCCGGCTCAGGGATGCCGGATGGAAGGCGAGCGGCGAGCGGCGAGTCCTTTCCCAGGATGCACAGACATTGGCTGCCTATTATTTTCTGTGCGATAAATCAATCGCATGAAGCAAAATGCAGAGAAAATACCAAGATAAGTGGAAATGAAATTACATCAAGCGTACAAATTGTATTTATACTTTATTCTATCCTCTGCTGCATCACTGCGCCCGACAATTGATCTGAGTGGCCGAGTGGCAGTTTGTGTAGCAGCGGAAAATGTATATTTTAGATTTACTCTAATCGTTTTGATTCTGGCTGATATCTGTCTCTTTTATTCATATTTCATATTGACTTTCTCAAACTACTATAATGAGAAAATCTCTGTTGTACTTATATAGTTCGAGATTGACGCCAGTCAACCGTTGCCTTTTTTCCTTTGCAATAACTACACTTTATGTATGCAAAGATCGGTTTCCCGATCATTGCAAATCCTGCGCTTGTCCATGTGAGAGAATTGGCTGCAAAACGTACCTATCAGACCTGTACATAACCTTAATTGTCGTCATTCCGCACGCACTTCGGGCGTGTTGAAAGCTGAGTCCAAATACAATTGGAAAAAGCCAAACACAAATATGAATACGAAATCGAAATTGCGAGGAGCGAAATGCGGCTATCGGCAAGCGGCAGCGCAGCTCAAGCTCCAATCCGGATCCGCTTCCGGGTGTATTTTGCTAAATTGCAAATATTTCTCAATTCGCATGCATCAGCAGAGAATGCAAGGCAAACCATTCACACCGGGAGGGTATGCAAAGATCGGTTTCCCGATATAAGATTCTTCTCTTTTGTTTCATTCAAATCCTGCGCTTGTCCGTCCATGTGAGAGAATTGGCTGCAAAACGTACCTATCAGACCTGCACATAACCTTAATTGCCGTCATTCCGCACGCACTTTGGGCGTGTTGAAGGCTGAGTCCAAATACAATTGGAAAAAGCCAAACACAAATATGAATACGAAATCGAAATCGAAATTGCGGGGAGCGAAATGCGGCTATCGGCAAGCGGCAGCGCAGCTCAAGCTTCAATACGGACCCGCTTCCGGGTGTATTTTGCTAAATTGCAAATATTTCTCAATTCGCATGCATCAGCAGAGAATGCAAAGCAAACAATTTTCGCCCAGCGGCCACAATAAAAAGGGGAACCCCCGACGAGTGCAAAAAACCAAAACTCCCCCTCTCGCAAAATGCTGGCTTTGCGATAAAAAAAAAAGCGGCTGAAATCGGCGCCGTATGGCAGCCCTGGTCGCTGTGTGGCTGCAGCTGCAACTATGGCGCAATTTATTCCCAGTTTGATTGGTTTTTTCGTGCTTAATTGCACATGGCATGCGGGAGGTGGAGGACACGGAGGTCCCGTCCAATCGAGGGGTGCGGGGGCGGTGGCCCCAATTGGTTGAAAGGTCGCGCTCATCACGTGCTTTAATAATTTATTCAAATTAACACGCGTCAGCCCTCCTGTCTGCTGGTCAGCCTTTACTGTCCGCAGTCAGGTTCATGCGTTGCACTTTGCGAAGAGTCTCCAAGGACTCAGCAAAAGCGCCATTCATTTATAGAAACGAAATAAATATGGAAATCTGTTTTACACTATTCCCCACTTAGCTTTTAAGTACTTTGAGTGGACTATTGAACTACAAGCCTTGCAGGATAACAATTCAAAGGTATTATCCTTTTGTTGAAAAGCAAAAGTCAATTTTTCATTGCTTTCCCACAACACCTGCACTTTCTACTTCGAATTTCGATTAAACTTTCGTAGCATAAACGGACCTGTGAGTGGGTCAGAGTGCGCTCTCGGTTAATGGCCAACACTTTGTGGTCAGAGAAAACCGGAAAAAGTGGCAGGCAAATGCAAAATATTGCACACAAGCACCCACTTACGGTGGCCCCCGTTATCCCTTTTGCCCCCATCGGTCGCTCCTGTTTCAGTGTGTAAATTACAGCTACATTTTTAATGCATTTTTATTTACATTTACATGGCAGCGCAAACACAGCCCAGATGAGCGGGGAAACTCCGGCCGGCCTGACACGAACTTTTGACACTTGACAATTTGATTGTTTTTAAGGCAAAGTGTTAAATTATGCAAAGCACATAACAAACACAAATCGAAACGCACGCTCGTACGCACGCACTCAGTGTCAACAGGCACGAAAGTAAAATATTTAAATGGAATCCCGAACAACAATTTGCATTAATTAAATTCTGTAAAGTATTTGAAGTACTCGTATGTTTTTTCAAGATTTTTGTAGTGTCATTTAAAGTGCTTAGCATGAAGTGTTAAATCTACTTAGAGCTTAAGGGTGGTAAAGGCTCATCGAATGTCAGTTTAGCCATGAAATTTAATCACACAAAGTCACATTTGTGGCATTCCCTGCACAATGTCGCTTTAAAATTTAAATGACTTTTAAATCAAACTAATCCTATAATTTATTTGAACAGTCTGAAAGTGTATGTATAATTTCAGAATATATCTTGTAAGTAATATAAAAATATATCCCAAATGTCTCACTAACATCTCGCCCTTCACTTGGATAATTTTCGCTGGGGAAAAATCCCTGGTAGACAGTTTAAAAAAAAACGCAAATGAATTACGCAATAAATGTGCAATATTTACTACGTAATTGCAACTAATGTAGCAAGTTAAATGGCAGTAAACTAATTACAATTCCTTGGCCTGGTTCAACATAATTTTCATTGCATTTTTTCAGCCCTTTTCGCTGCTCCCCTTGCTTTTCCGCTCTTCCGCTACGACTCCTTGCTGGCTCCTTTCTTGTGGTAAATTAACTTGAATGCCGCAATGTATTTACCGCTACTCCAGCCAAGGAGGGAAAGCAACAAAAAAGAAAAAAGCTGGCCAAGGCAAAAAAAAAAAAAAACAATGAACAAGCTCAAAGTGGAAAGGGTTAAAGAGCAAACAAATCCGACATGCCGGGAAACGCAATGCCGGGAAGGTAGGAAAATGGGCGGAAAACCGTGGGGGCCGAAGGTGCGGCTAGAGTCGCGTAACTTTTATCATTAGTCCGCTGGGAAATTTAACGGGCACTTAAGTTTTTCTCACTCGTTTTCAACTTATTTTTTGCTGAACTATTGTTTAGCCATAGCCGTAGCTGCAGCCGTTGCCGGAACCCATTTCCCCACATCCCAGCTGTCACCTTTCATTTGGCTCCTTCTCAGCTCGGTGAAAATTTATATTATGTTCACTCCAAATACAGCAGCATCATTTATAAGGAACTTTTATTTTGTTAAGCCCCGCTCTCCGCCTTGGTTTTTTGCGGATATTGTTGCAATTTATTTTATTGCATTTTGTCTACAGTTTGCGGATTTAATTTGGCCCCCAGCACTGCGAACTACAATCCGCTGCCCCTCAGTCCCCTGGCTGGGCTTAACAAGCTGCCAAGTTTTTAATGCCGGGCCTAAGCGGAAACTTTTTCGATTTGGATTCGGCCTGTTCCCGGGTCGTCTTCACTACTTTCTTCCGCTCTCCGGCTTCATTTTTATGATTTTATGGGGTTGATGTTGGGTCAGGGATCCTGGCAGCGGAGCTTCTGATTTGGGATTAGCAGAGGTCACTTTATTAGGGCAATCTTCCGAAGCTCCCGAAGACACAGATAAGGTGACATCAGCTCGGCTACGTGTTCCGAGACTTATTCGGTTCCATCTACAGACACGTATTCGCACAGCTTGGGCCGAGCACAAGGATATGTAGTCCAGAAGTTCTTGTCTTGTCTCTGGTCTTGGGATATTTTCTAGATGTGAACATGCGAACATTTAAAGAAATGTCAATTACATTCGTCGATGTGGACATTCCTGGTGTTGTTGCCATGGTTGCTGCTGAAATTTTGAAATTTGAAATATCATTGTGGGCCTGCAGCCGGGCTGTGCCATTGAGCACCGAGTGACAGTTGCGGGCGGACGAAGGAGGCCGCAACTCAACCCTCTGCGGGCACTCAGCACATGTCCTTTTCGGACAAGGAATTATACCCCAATCGGGCCCGCTCCCTCTTACCCTTGTGGGGACTCTGACAGAAGTTCAGACCATTTTAGCAGCACGCACGCATAGAATTTATGAACTTTTCACTCAGCCGGGTGGCCGGCAACATGTTTCTCATCCGGCCACACCCTGTCTTTGTTTTTGAGGCTGAGGTTTTAATTTAACAGAATTGCTCGTGTGACCGACCAACAAATGTGTAGAACAACTAGCTTTATTGCTGCATTTCCGCATTGTTCACATCATAATTTGAATTGTTTAGCCAAGCCCTTGGCTCGGCTCCGGGAGCAATAGCTGCGGTTAGTTTTGCAATAATATTTATTCTCTGTGGCCAATGACCTAATCCAGATGATTGTCCTTCACATATTTAGGATTTAATCAGAAAAATATTTCAGCTTGGCAAGAATTCCCTCAGAGCATTTCTAGTATTTGGATTGGGGCTCGGATTCCCCGCTTCTTGAGAAGCGCACAAAATAATTTTGTACACTCCAGTGCCAGCTCACCTGGTGCACTTCCTCCATTGCCCGTCCTGCGTTTTCCATTCGAAATCAATTTATTTTTTTATTGAATGCATTGATGCGTCCTCCTTTTATTTACCATTTACCATTTTACCATTTCTGTTTGCCATTCTCCTCTAGGTTTTGCTCGCCTCATTGCCTTTGGCTTGGAATTGCATATTTGAATTCAACCAATTATTTTGACTCACTTTTACTCGGAAATCAAATATTTCTAATTAAAAGATATTTCTATTAAACGTTGATTTTTAAAGAGAATTATTGATGATTTTCTATAGGAAATATTAACAAAAATATATAATTGGCAGAGCAGCTTTCAAGTTACTAGGCACTTAGGATTTATCCTTAGTTGATTGAGACTTTAATTGTAGTTTAAAAGCCAAATGGCTTTAAGGATCAAAATGTGAACATACTTATTGAGTTTTGTCCTCCTTCCCTTACACTCTCATAAATAGAAGCTAGAAAATGGTCCACAATGTTTTGGGCCACATCCAATCAAGGCGCTGGAAATGCCGGGAACAAATGAAAATGACTCTTGAGAGTATGTGGTAAACGAGGTCCCCATTCTGGCTAAATTCAATGGCACTACCTGCGAATCCATTCAATCTCGATTCAAAGCCAGCTGCGAACTGCAAAATGAGCGAACCTGGCAAAGTGAATGCCTTGGACTGAGACCACCGCCTTTGACTTGGCCTAGGACCTACTGGCTGCTGGAGTGGGCCACATAATAAGCTCTATTTCCGCCTTTCCAAGCCGAATTGTCGGCACTTAGAAACACCTTGGCACCGCATTGAGAGGCGGCCGAAGCAGGTGCAAATAAAACGCTAAATTTGTGTACTTTTCGGCGAACCGCCCGAAAAGTTCGGCGCGAAAAGGAATTGAAAAACATTTACCACAAAACCATTCGCATTCACATTCACGTGCGGCGCAATTGGCCCGAAGGATAGTGTAAAGGCCAAAAGGAGCGGCAAAGCTAAGAGTTGAAAGCTACAAAAACGCCGTGAGCTGTGCAAAAACTAATGCAGGAAAAGCGTTTTCTTTTGCCCGAAAGCTGGAAAAACGATGCCAGGTGGGTCGGGTGGACCGGGTGGAGTTAGCCATGAACTGGTGGCGCGGGGCTTCTAAGTGCCGAGCATATGTCTTCCAACAAAGCAGATAGACACTTGCACACGTGAGTGTCGCTTCACACCAGTTTTCCTTCGTTTTTTCCACCTGCTTGGCATCCGATTTTTCCTGCAGTGCTAATGTCCTGCCAGAGTCCAGTTCCACACGTAATCCACCTTGCTCGCACATCACTTTTCAGTTTTTACCTGATTATTTTGGCGAACTGCGACTTTTTAGTCATTGTCGAGGAAACTTTGTTGAGTTCTGCAAACATTTTTGCTCTGCTCAGTAGATCAATAATATGCTGGCTTAGCTTAGGGTTATTTTTTTGCTTTTTTAGGTGTGACTACAATGTTATTATGACAATATTTCAGCGGGGAGATTGCCATAAACGTTTTATTATGTATTTTTTTGTTACTTTCTTTGTGCAGAATTAAGAAGATGCGGTATTTTATTAATGAAGAACTGTATTACTTAATCTTTCCTAAAATTTATTATAACAGGAAGAGCTCAAAATATACTCAAAGCTCGTGAAATGTGGATACTCACACCCAAAACTCTTGCAACTAAATTTCACGGAGTGCATAAAGAGTCACTAAATAAGTGAGTTCCTTGCCACAACTTGCGGCCAGTCAAGCTGGAGGAGAATGTCAACTTCATTCCATTTATTACCTTGGACACGAAAAATCCGAGTAAGCCATCATCTTGTTTCGCGCCACGAAGAATGCGCCACGTGCCGCCGCATTCCACGTGGCACCGAACGCTGGCTGGAGGAGATTTCCGTCCTGTCCTCGGATCCTTTTTAGCATGTCCGCGGACAAAATAAACGAGCCGGGAAAGAGTTCCGCCCAATGGAGTGGAGCAGAGTAAAGCAAAGTTCGCGGGAGCTGCATTCTGGCGTCCAGCTGAGCTCCGGGATTGCCAACTTTCCCGGCTCTCGGAGGTTAATTGTTTTTGGGAGCGCGGCACGTACGAGGCGAAAATGCGATGGAGTTTTTACGAGCGGTTCTGATTTATTCAATTATAATGGGCGCCTTGACATGCCCTGACTTTTGGCACGCCTGAATAATGCAATTCGAATAACGTATTAAAGTCTATAATCTCGTGAGGCTGAAAGCCGATGCCAAGTGTCCCCGCACTCACTTGGCCATTACAGAACCTCCCAGCCAGGACAATCACATAAACACGCATTTCCCTCCGAGTGGGACAAATTAAATTATACCAAAGCAGCTTTCATGTCTAGGACATGCCATCCGTGGGCGGGGAAGCAGGAGAATCTGGGAGCAGGCAGGACCCTCTTCTGGCCACGACAAATCGTAATTCAAATAAAACAATGTAATTTGCCACAGGAAGCCGAGAACGTGGTCTAATAGGCAAATGCTCCCCGCCAGCAGGCGACCAAGGAAACGTTCGGCAACAAAGGACGCTCTAGCAAGCATACATATATCCTGGCACACACACACACACACACACATTACGGGTGTGCCCGAATTTATCATTGAAATCGGAATCGTAAAGTTCCTCTTCTAGAAATAGAAACACAGCCAACTCGGCGAAATAAAAACAGAAGCAGAGCTTTATTTTGGACAGAACTGCGTATAATTATAAATGTTGCTCCAGTAAACAGTTTGGCATTATGGTAATCCCCGCGATGACCCCGAGCCGAATCCCCGTATCGAGTACACAAAAGATAATTTGAGATTATCGCCGGGAAACCGCAGAGGCAAACGGAAAACTTTGTGGCACAACAAACCGAAGGCAAGATATCATTCCGTGGCTGGTACTTGTTCATAAAAGTACTCGCCCACACGCTCTCAGATGCTCATACAATTTATGGCAAAACAGATGTATTTGGCTTTATTTATTTGCAGCCAGTGCTCGTGCCCCCGCTTGTTGTCCTTTGTGCCGCCGCATCGCAAAAATAATCTCAAAGGACCCCCGACACACGCATTCGCATCCGGGGGACAAAGGCAGAAATCATATCAGGCAACAACATAAGCGCACAAATGCGTGGAACAAGACCAGGACCAGGACCAGGACCCGGAGCCGAAGCCGAAACAGGAACAGCATGAGTACTGCTACCAGGAGCAGACATGAAAACAAATCCCTTTGCACATTTTCCGAAAATGAGAAAATGCAAAAGTTTTGCTTCGCTCGGTAAGACAATGGCTTTGGCTGGGACGGAGATGGAGAGAAGGAACTGGGCTTCATACAGAAGCGGCAAATTAAAACAAACCTCAGGTTGCCCGTATTCGGAAATGAGCAAAAAATGCCAGTAAGTCGGCTTTGTAAAGAGGCCACGACCCTCAAATACCCGGCATACGGTTCGTAAGACGTATTTTATATTTTTTTTGAGTCTGAATAAGGTGTATTTATTTACGAATGTCTGTACGCCTCGCGTTCTAAGTGAGTATATACATCGTATTTTATTTTATGATGTTAAATATTATTTTAGCTTTAAAATAAATTAATAGGTATTAAAAGTATTTATATTATTTATAGATAATTGTTATATAGCTGTATACTATTTCCTTCTGTTTTTCCGAAAACGCATTATACCCCGGATCCCTAGGACCGCCGGGTATGGAAAACCAACTCAGCTACAGGGGAACACGCCAAATCCAGCCGAAACTTGAGAATATTTCGGCCAACTTTTTTTGCCAGCTCTCTGTCGCTCTGTTGAGTTGGCCCTGTGCATTGGACCAAGTTGATGAAATGCCGGGGGGTGTTGTCTGGCAGCTTTCCATTAACTGCGCAGCGAGCTCTTCGCACCCTCAGCAGGAAGCCTCCATCACACACATATGTACATATATACTTATATTTCGGGGCGGGAAGCGGGGAAAGGCGTTAATGTTCGCTGATGTTTACGTACGGGAATTAACTTATTTGTCAGGTACTTGTTAAGCTAATAGGGGCACATTTAATGCGATGAACTGAAAATTACTGTCACGGAGCATTTGCGTAGCCGTTGCAAGTGGCTCGAAAAGGATTTCAATCCCTCTTTCGATATACAAATGTTATTTTTTATAATTATTGTCCTAAGAAATTCAGTTTTCCTCTAAAATTTATTTTAGTATTTTCTTTATAGTTTTTACTAGCCTTTCTACTTTATTTTTGATAAGCTCAGTCGTCGGTATTATGAACACCTGCAGATCATTTTAATTTCTGTTATTACCATACAACAAAGAAACACAGCATGAGAAAAAATCTCGGTATCCTAATAAATATTTCTATTTGTTAACCCCTCCCAAGACCTTCTTTTAACCCCTCCATGGGAGGAGTTTTCCCCGGGAAAATGTGTTTTTTCATTACGACTGGCAAGTGCGCTTTGTAGTGGGTCTCCAAGAGTTCTTGTCTGTCTCGAGTGCACTTCTCCGGCGCTCTGGCACCAAGTCAGCCACGCGGCACCTCTGCCTGGTCGGGGAGAAATTTCTCATAACGCCAAGCAGAAGGCAGGATCTGACGATGACGAAGGCAAAGACGGAGACGAAGACGCTGCGGCGCACTCTGCGCAAATGAAGCGCAATTAAAATGTAATTTTTATGCAAATGCCGTGCATAAGTGAACTTTTAATTAATTCAGCGAGAAAATAAATGAGAACTTTGTTCATAATTATGCATTCCTTGGCCTCACTGCACCTATTCGTCCGGCTGATGTTGTGCAGCTGCAAAAGCGCCGAGTTCCTACAATAGAAACTAATTCGCAGGGGAGCATCGAATTTCCTGGTTCTGATTTTTGTTCGCGAAACAATTCCCCCAAGCAGACAAAACATACATTTACCCCATGAAAATGGGTAGTGAAAGAAAATAGAGTTCATGAATGACTGATTATGGCTCTCGAATATGAGTGAGAATTTCACACGTTCCGCCTGTGCGGCGCTAAACGCTTAATTAAAATAATAGATGCACTGTTATATGGCGGCAAAAGTCCTGCGGATGCCGGCACTCTCTCCGGGAACGGCTTGCAGAAAACCGCGACACGTTTAGCTAAAAATATCAAAGTGTTAATTTAAATTGCGATACGTGATGGGAATCCCGTGACGGCTCCAGCTCAGCTTCCGTTCCTCCGTACGCTTTTACCTCCCGCCACGTACGCCGGGCTGCGCACAATTTTATGCACGTCCAGCGTGTAAAACACCTAGAGGAAGGGGCCATCAAGCCGGGCACGCCCACTTTGGCTAACAAGACCGTCCACCGCCCCCGTGCCTTGCGGTGGCCTCAGCCCCGCGCTCTGCCATCGATTAGTTTTCATTTCGTGAACAATTTTTGCATTGGCTGCGCTGATTACGGCTGCCGAGCAGATTTTTTTGGCATGGCTCTGAGGTGGAGCCAACACTCCACGACCACTGCCACTCCCACTTGCACTGCCACACCCCATCCGCATCTGCATCAGCATTTTCCGCCCCAGCAGCATCCTCCTCCACCAGCATTTGGCTCCCCCCAAAAAGCCTTTGTGTCAGTGGCTATTATCTAACCCTTTGCCTGCATTGCGGGGCGTTACTCTGGCGATCGTTTGTGTATAAAATTGCAAAACCTATATAATCCTATTGGGATTCGGAATCAGGAATGGCCAAAGCTAAAACGAAATTAATCTCAAAAGTGTATAACTGGAAATCTTAAAGTCATTATGAGATGATAAAGGTATTAAAAGTAAATGTAACGTAAATTACAACTATTCTTTGGTCACAAAACATGATACGTATTATTTTGTATAGCCCTCTTGACGTTTATAAACTTTATGTACAACCACTTTCACTTTTAGAGGGCTAAAAGTAAATAAACGGAATAAAGTTTGGTATACCTATATATTTTGGTTATTTATGATTTTTTGTTGTTCGTGTTGAACCTCTGAAATGGCTGCAGTGGTGCATATTTCATTTGCAAAATTTTTATGTGAATGTTTTGGCTCGGCTTTGAAGATTCTTTACCCATTCCGCTCTCACTTCTCTCGCCGGTTCCCTTATCTTGTTAGCCAGAATATTTTTGGCAACAGCAGTGGAAACATGAACGAGGAACCTACTTGAGGGCTTAGCCAAAATAATCCAGCTAAGAAATGTAATATGGTTGAACAAGGAATTTTCCTGCAAACCATTTAATTTCGCAACCATAATGTCAAGATAGTTTTAAATCAGCTTCATTTTCCGTTAAAGGCTCACATTTTTAAACAAAAATTACTCCTTGGCTTGAAAATACTATACTTTCTAGCACTTCTTCTGACATTTGATTTGTTGCCCATAGTGCATAGTATTTGGTGTTGTAGAATCTGTAGATCTGATTGATTTACATGTTGCAGTTTTCCTAAAGACTCGGGTGCAGGAGTGCAGTTGGCGGCACTTAAAACTTATGGCTGCACATAAATACACATGGACATCACAGTTGGATCATACAAAAATATTTTTTAAAACAATTGAATCCTTGTTGTAGTTGTATAAATCTTTTTCTGGTACAAAAATCAATTTTAATTTATATAGGAATATATAGTACAGTGCCTTTTTGACTTAAAGTCAGAGGAGTCAATTCATAAATCGATTAAGGGCACACGGATTGCAGCCATTAATAAGTATATACCCTTATTTGAATATAAATTTAAAGACAATTCCAATTCCGAACCTTGATGAGGAGCAAACATCCATCCTTCTCGACTCGGACTCCAATATGTCTTAAATCAACCTTTAATATGTTTTTGTCGGTGCTATTAAAAATGAAACGCATAATAAATTCCATACAGAAGGACATTTACATACAAATGCGTAATCGAGTGCGGGTGGCTCTTCGGGCATCAGCTGTGTGTAAATGTCCATTAATGTGGACAATAAATATGTTCGATGTCCGTTCTACTGAAAAGGATGTACACTTTTCCAAAATCGAAGATACGGGATAATTGCAAAGAAAGTATTCGCCAAAATCTAGGCCCAAACTTAAGCTTTTAAATATTAATGAAATAAGATCCGAAAATATTCGGAAAATTCAATGAAATCCATTCTTTTCCGCATAGTTTATCTGTTTTATTAAATTAATTCCCTGTTTTCTTTTAATTTATGAATACATACGAATGATTTCCGAGGCTCAAGCGGAACAGATTCTTTTAAGCAAATCGTTTCGCCTACACTTCTTCCTTTTTCCCACTGCTCCGTTGGCCACTTTTCTGTCCAGTTGTCGTGGCTACGTAAATTCGCCATGTTTACCAAATAATCAGAGCTGGCTGTTACATACGCACACATATATCCACTTGTGGGCATATATATATACATTTTAAATACATTGCATCTGCGTGCATTTATTGTTGATTTTTTCGCAGCGCATTTATCCACAATAAACTCGATAAAGCGAGAGAATCGAGAAAATCGAGACCGTTGTCAGCGGAGTGAGTGTGCCATTAAATGGAAAATTGTCGAGTCGAGAGATTCCCAATTTTATTGCACATGTTCGAGCACTCGAACATTGCCCAAGTCGATGGCGCCGCCACTGACAGGAGCAGGGGGGTAAATGCCCCAGTGACTGCTGGAGGTACAAGTGTCTTAAAGCTTCAGGAGTCCGCTTAAGCCGGGAACCGGATCTCAGATATACGTTGGGGCGGAATCATTGAATTACGGATCAGGTCGGAGAATTTTTTATTTATTTCTTACTATAAAATAGTTAAGATTTCATGAAATTACTTAGTATACAACGTTCCAAATACTTTTTGTACATGCAACAAAAGCCTGCATTCAGAGAACAGAAATATATATTCATAACTCCACCGTTGAGCCGCTTGCAGGCACGTCCCCGGACTCGAATCGAGTTCGCATCCCATGACCAATACCATAATTCCCTGTAATCACAGCCCCCACCTCGGAGGCGAACTATTTCCGAATGCAAATCTATGCAGGCTACCCTATGTGGGACCCTCGCATATGGCGCACATTTTCGGAGTTTTCGCTCCGCTCTCGGTACTAGTATTTTTGTAAGCCCGTACATAAATGAATTATGCGAAATATTTTTGGAGCTCGGCCAGCGAGATGCATAATTATTTGGCCTGGCCAGAGGGATCGCCGGCATCCGGTATGTAGTGTGTGAAAACACGGTACTTGGCATATGAGCCGGCTGCTAAAACGAAACCAATTTGCAGAAGTTCTAATGCGACGGCCACAAATAATAATAATCACGGAACGGCCAGCGATTTGCCGCTTGAACGTTGCAATTATATTCAGTGCGGCGCCCCCGTTTTCGGGTAAGCCATTTAGGACGCAGTTGGTCGGAAGGTTCTACTGTGTGAGTTGCAGTACCGTGCTTGCCCCGGCGGGCTTGTGACCAGGCCCTTGCTGCCGATGTTTGCCGTTTGGCTTTGGCCAGCCCGACAACTAAGCTAACATCAGCGCAACATATCGGATGCCCCAATGGCAAAATTGCCACCAACACCCAACCAACCGGCCATCGAGGGTCTGTCGGACTTTTCCGGGTCACAACCAATGTCAGCAAAACAATTTGAGCTTCCATTTAAAACGCAAATTATAAAATATCAAAACTAAACATTTGCTAATTTTTTATTGCCTCATTTAAGCTGTGTGTAAAGAGAGCAAACAAAGCAAATTTAATTGAAAATTTCGGCGTGGGAAGGCGGATAAAAAGGGAATAAAGGAAGGATAGAAACCCTGTCGGGGAAAATTCAGAAATCCCATGTGTTAACACAATGTATGTACTTTAAGTACATAGTAATTTTTAATTGTGCGCTTTCTCTACCTTGATGATAAAGTCAAATTATCTTCAATCCGTTAATATTCAGCACTCACTCCAAGCAACTCGGGAAAATTCCTTTAATAATTTCCCCTCACAAACTGGCAGCTAACAGAGTTAATTGTGCAACAGTGCGTATGAGTAATGCAGTCAGCGGTGGTCACACATCACCGCACGCACAATGCCACTCCTGCACTCTGTCCCTGCAACTGGCTCTCCCGCCGCTTTTAAGCATCATTAATTTGCTGCGGACGAGCCAAGAGTAATTAAGGATACGTCCTGACTAAGCTCACAGTCACAGGAAAGGATGCCTGGGGGCGGATGGGGGCCGCCGAGCTGCCGACAGCCGCGCATCCGAGGATACATTTCAAATGGCTGACCAGTGCGACGTGCGGTGTATCAGTGATGGGTCCATTGTTAGCACTCCTTGCTGTTACATGTAGATGGACATCAGTTTTTAATGGGCTGCGGTCAACAATTCGGTCGGTCTGCACCTCCTACAACTTCTCCCGTGCCTTGTGCGCCAATTATAATGTGGGTTCAACGCTCCGCTCTTGGCTTTAATTTGATTTTATTGGCCAAGGTGCTGCCGTTGTTGGGGCTGCCGGGATTGTTAGTCGGGTGGGTTATTAATGATGCCGGTCAAGCAAGTAGTGCGAGAGACATTAAATGCTGTCATCATTCATTAGCCGCAGCCATTAGGCACTTGTCTGCCAGGAACTCTGTTCTAAGTCCCCAACACACAACTGACTTACTTCCTGGGCCCCCCTAGCATACACGTAACGTACACGTACATATGTGGGTGCACTTAGAGATATATATTTAATGCCAAAAATACAGATTTTAATAAGATATGTTTATGATAAATGTACTTGGAAAATTGCTAAATTATTTGGTAACAAGAAAGGAAGCTAACTTCGGCTCACCGAAGTTTATATACCCTTGCAGATTGCAATTGAACTATAAAATTAAAATCGAAATTCTGAAATAATAATAAGTGGCCGAATCCCAAATTTGATTAAAATATTTTGAGAAATAGCGAAACTATGAATTTTTTGTTATTACTCTGATTGTTCCTATGGCAGCTATAGGATATAGTCGTCTGATTTTCATGAAATTCAAGCTAAGATTCTCAAATAATATTAAGTGGCCAAATCTCAAATTTGATGTAAATATTTTGAGAGGCAGCGAAGTTAGGATTTTTTCTATTATATCCCTGATTGTTCCTATGGCAGCTATAGGATATAGTAGGCCGATTTTTATGAAATTAAAACCAAAATTCTGAAAAATTATTAAGTGGCCAAATCTCAAATTTGATGAAAATATGTTAAGAAGCTGCGGAGTTAGGATTTTTTTTATTATTTTTCTTATTGTTCCTATGAGAGCTATAGAATATAGTCGTCCGATTTTCATGAAATTAAAACCGAAATTCTAAATTAATAATTAATGGCCAAATATCAAATTTGGTGGAATTTTGTTGAAAACTGACAAAGTTATAATTT
>VNJQ01007030.1:0-24046 GCA_008042515.1 Drosophila truncata | reverse complement strand
ATTTTTTTTATTATTTTTCTTATTGTTCCTATGACAGCTATAGGATATAGTCGTCCGATTTTCATGAAATCAAAACCGAAATTCTAGAGTAATAATTAATGGCCAAATATCAAATTTGGTGGAATTGCATTGAAAACTGACAAAGTTACAATTTTTTTTCGATAATTTTACCGATCGTTCCTATGGCAGCTATATGATATAGTCGTCCGATCCGGCCCGTTCCGACATATGTACGAGTGAGAGTATATAGAAGACTAACTGCAAAGTTTCATTCAGATAGCTTTAAAACTGAGGGACTAGTTTGCGTAGAAACGGACAGACAGACAGACAGACAGACAGACAGACAGACAGACAGACAGACAGACGGACAGACCGACAGACGGACATGGCTAGATCGACTCAGCTGTTGATGCTGATCAAGAATATATATACTTTATAGGGTCGGAGATGTCTCCTTCACTGCGTTGCAAACTTCTGACTGAAACTATAATACCCTGCAAGGGTATAAAAATAGGTAAAAATAGTCAAGTAAACTGTACAAAAACCAATAATCGTTTGTAAATAATATTAATTAAATTACTTAAATTTTAATTCCGTTTGTTTCAGTGCTTCGATCCCAAACAGCTTTCGGTTGTTTATGTCCTGCACATGCATACAAAATCCTTAGGAAAACCATTCGTTGAATGCGATTAGATTTGTTCCTGGTTCCGAAACCTAACCCCCGGACTGCAACCTGCAGCCGTTCACCGCAAATTCATTTTAACTGCTCCTGGCCAGCTGCTGACTTTGACATCCTTGCCGTGCCCGCCTGAGCCCCGGCTCTTATTGTTGTCTTAGTATTTTAATTAAAACGTGTTTACATTCTACAGTAGCCCAAACGCACACACCTGATGCCTCAGTTATTACTGCTTTAGGTTCGCTTTGCCCGGGTCTCGCACAAATTATGTCTTTTGGTTCTGATGCATCTCTATCACCTAGACCGGTTTGATTTGTATGAGCAAATAACTCGCCTTTTGAAATGCTCATTTCATATCGTTTATGAAAACCAAAACTGATATCAATAAATAGTTCATTTAATGAAGAATTTCAATATTAAATTGACGTTTTACCATTTGAGACACTGTTGCCAGCACTCAAATACAGAAATTAAGTCAAGAATCTTGATTGCATATTCCATTTGGATTCGCCTCAATTTTGCATTTGCTGGCCACCTTTGTAACTTGCCTCGCCAGCCAGCCAGGCTCGCATTTCGGGTCCTTTTTCCGTTTTGTTTGCTATTTGTTCTTGTTGCTAGTGTTTGGCTTGCATTAACTTTATGACCCTTAACACATAACATCTTACGCCCACTTGGACGAGTGGGCGGACTGCCGTGGGAGGGCAACCGCAAATGGCATTCAGACATGGTCGCCAGCGTCGTCAGCCTCATTGTCGCTAGCCCATATTTGATCAAATAATCGTAAATAAAATGCCATAGTAATAATTTTTTGATGTCCCTCTAATGGGCTTTACGTGAGGACAACATAAATTGTGATTTAGTGCCCAGACAACGTAGAACGTGTTGACCGAAGGCCAAGAGACTTTTCTTACCTGTTTGAAAATTGTCCGGTGCTTAGCTCAAACGTTTTCGGATACTCTTTTGGGGAGAAGGGTCATCAGGGAAGTCGGAGCCATCTTTTTATCATAATAAAACAACGTGGATTAGCTAAACGAATTTTATTTTACATCAATGGGACATGAGCTTGATATTTTAGGGAAATCTTAAATTGATCAAAATTTATATTTCGCCTTGAATTTGAATAGCGGAATTTTAATAATACTATCACTTTGTCCTTAATCACTTTGATGTTTTTCTATTTATGGACATTTCACAGAATTTCCACATTATTAATTTAATATAACCACAATAATTCATTTAGTGATATGTTTCATCCCCTTGAGGCCAAATGCTGAAACAGAATTTTAATTTTTAATTAATGTTAGGCAACCATATCATTTTATTTGCTTTTGATACATAATTAAATTTCCACACAAGAGTAAAGTAAACAAACAAGACGCCACATAAAAAAGCTGGAAAAATTTATTGACCGAATATTAATGTGAATTAAAGTTTTCCATTAACCGTAATCTAGGCGGAGGGCCGCGGAAATGTCAAATGTGAAAAGGTCAAATCTCGGCACACTTACATCCGCTCACAGACGTGCCAAAGAATTCGTTAGGGTATATCTGTGTGTGTGTGTGTGTGTATGTGTGTGTGTTACACGTATATACAATTTCGAGGCCATCAATCAAGTCAAGTGGAAATTTATAGCACTTTTGTTTGTTATTATTCGTTTATGCATGAGTTAATTAGAATATTGCCCAAACCTTTGGCGACCCTTTTGTTGTTAATGCACAAAGATTTACGATGTGTGTCTGTGTGGGTGCACTAGGCCATATGCCATGTATGTATGTACATATGTATGTATGCCCGACCGTGTGCGTTCAATCGAAACTAGAAAGCCAAACACTGGGACCGGGTCCAAGGACTTGGCACGTGTCCCGATCGAAATACTTGACTCGCTAATTTTCCTCATTTCCGCTTTGTTCGCTTGATGGCCCGATAAAAGATTTCCATCAAATTGCACATTCTGCGGCTTTAGATGCCCCATAAGGGAAAGGATCCGAAATAGTTGACCCCGAATTTAATGGGTATTTCGAATGCTTATTCAACTTGAGTGCCTGAAACTCTGGCAACTAATTGGAAGCAAAGTTTCCACTTGGTTTTAAATTAGTTGAAGGAAATGTGTGTGTTTCATTTGAATAAGGAATATGAGTTGCACTTGAATAGGAATAGGAATAGGATTGATAATTAATAAATAATAATAAACAGAATATTTAAGTGTCTTAAGAACTGTAAAATTAAAGATTCCAGTGTACAAATTTATGGATTTCAGATGTTCCTCCCCTGTTTACCGAACCAGCAATCAGTTAACCCTCTCGTTGTAACCCATGTGGGCTTAACAGCAGGTGAGTAAGCTATCTAAAGGTGTGCGAACACGCATCGAACGCCGCGGAAATGCCAATTAGAAAATATATGTCAACAGGCCAATATCAGATGCCACTCTGTGCCTCCTGCCACGTTCGCCGAGAAAAGAGAGCAGCCAGGACCTTCATAAATCAAAAAGAGCAGGACTTCCATCGGGTAACAGCAGTAACAACGCAGGCGCCGCCATGAGAGTATCTCTCTTGCATGCTGTAAGGACTCTGTTAAATGTCCTGTAAGCCTGAAGGAGTTCCTCCAAAGAGTTGCCCTTCCTTCTGGAGGCAATAAAACGCGCTGAGGTGGCTTATTGCCAAATGGCCTGACTAAACGGTGATAGCCGAGCCTAATTTATGTCAATTAATACATTAAAATTTCATCGGTATTTCAATAATAGGCGCGGCAAGCCCCCCGTCCCGTAGCATGTTCCCTGCCTTGACTACTGCGAACTGCTCATTTGGGGGGCACAAAATGTTGTCTATAGAAATTAATAGCAAATATTTGTGCAACAATTTGTTTGCTTGGGGCTGCGGGATTCGCACAGATGAGAAGGCAGCCAAATCTCATTTGGGGGATGTGGCTGCGTAGGAATAATCAATTTCAAAATGCCGCTCGTTCCGCTTTTTCCATCTTTTTTTTTTTCCTCGTATCGGTCGGATCCCAATAAAAAATGCAAAACAAAGTCATTGTGGACTCCTGGAAATCCTCTGCCAGCTGCACCTTTCGTCCGAGGGAACAATAAAAAATTTTCCCATCGCCTTGCCAGCTGTTTCCGCCCGCCCCGTGACCCCAACTGCTATCAAAAATCCCCGCTAATAATTTGTCAATATTACGTGAGCAGAAAATTGAATAAAAAGCGCTTTTGCATTGAGCATATCGAGCTCAAGAGGCACAGGCAAAGGCAGAGGCAGAGGCAGAGGCAGAGTCAGAGGCAGAGTCAGAGTCATAGAAAAAGGCCAACAAATGGGCGACGGCTGAGGGAATTGCTCTGCTAGAAATCAAATAAATTGTTACAAATGAGTGCAACTTTTGCTTTTGCTGCCCCAGCCCAATTTCGATTTTTCATTTGCTAAGCTGATTTGCCGAGAATCCTCCTCCCCCTTCGATGTCCTAGAAACTTTGGCCATTGCAAAAATATGAATAATTCAGCGTGCGATTCCGGTTTGGTCTCCGACTGTCTTTTTGTACCTTTTCCCACACACACACACACACACACACACACATTTGGCCAACGGAAAACTGAAACTGTAATAAATGCAAATGAATCGACGCAAAGTCGTGCATTTCGGCTCTTTGTTTACACTTCTCTGATTTGATATGCGCATCAATGTCAAGTTCCGACGTTAGGCTCCTCCCCAACTGGACAAATGGGTCTCCGAAACCGATGTGATATTTTCAATAAAGCCGCATAAATTCAGCAGGATAAAACCGGCTGCACGGGCGAAAGGAAAATATTTATGTGGAATTGTAGCGAGCCGGGAGCCCGGGAAATTATTCATCATCCCCTTTGATGGGGCCACATTCCCGACTAAACTAATCAAACTGCTAAATTAGAATCCAGCCGGAATTACATGTGCGCATGTATCAGCCAAATAAACTTAATTACTCACTCCGGGCTAACTGGAAAAGGGTTAAATTTATTCAGCATAATAGTGCTTCGACATAGTTCGAGTGGAAACCGCAGAGCTACAGCCACACCACAAAGTTGAAAATTGTATGTTAAAACAGCAGTTATAAATACACGTTACATAATTTGTTACCTCTAATTATGGCAGCCGGTACATGGAGCAGAGAATTATGGTAACTCTAATTTTAAATGATATCAAGACTTAAATTCTTATTTGTTTATTTAAGACTCACTTCAATGTATTTAAATAAAAGCATTAATCAAACCATGACTTCTGTAAAGGTAACGTAACGTGCCTATAGGCACAGATTTGTGTTCCGTTGAAAAATACCATCAGTTTCCATTCGGACTGTTGCGTTATCCTTGGCTACCCGAAATTCGAGTAGATCCAAATACGATTTGAAACTATTAACCCAACAATGGTTGGCAGCCAGCACTGAACTGCGAGCAGGATAAGGGAGAAAAGCGATCCGAATCCAGCTGGAGGACTGCGGTCTGAGTTCAAATGCAACAAATTGCCAAGCGCCACTCGAAGCCGTCAGCAGCAAGCAAGACAAATTCCATTTCACTCATTGCCAGTATTGACAGCCGCACACAAAAACACACACACACACACACACACAATGCGGTAGCGGATAGCTGGGCCGATAACTGATGGCTCAGAGGGTGGTGTCCTAGTTGGTAGGTGGTGCCTAGTTCCCGGTGGGTGGTGCCGGGTGACCAGCTCAATTTGCTTGTGTTTGCCAGGGGCCAGCTGATGATCGAGCCACTGTTAAGACGGCTCAGCTGCGACTGATGCCGCTCCTGATGACTGCTCCTGCTCCTGCCCCTGCAACAGTTCCAACTCCTACGCCAGCTTCTGGGCCTGGCTGCTGATGCTGCCCACTGACGCTGGACGGGAAGCTCCGTGCCTCATAATGCAAACAGTTGGAGTGCCCATCAAGCGAGCTGTATCCGGTTTTACCACAGTGGTTCTCGGGGTTTCAAGCAGGTCTATTTCGGAACTGATCAAATTCCAAAGAGAAAGATAGTTTTTATGGTGAATATATTAACATATTTTTCAAACTGTTTTAGATTTTATATTTCTTAGATTACTATATTTAAGAGGCAATATTAAAGGCTTAAACTATTCAAAAATTCCAGCTCTTAGTTGTTATCAACTTACTTTTCTTGAAGTAAATACAAATAACTAAACGAATCAATAATCCTTAAATGCAAGCATATTTAATTACATTTTATTTATACTTTGAAAACATTTTCAATCGGATTACCTCAAGTTTGAAGTATTTCTTGGGTCATATTGCATCGCCCGCCGGACCAGTGTTCCCCCACTCGGAATGTGTGTGTGTGCACTTGCACTTGGATGCCTGTGTGTGCATTTGGGATGCCTTTGTCGAGATGCCATGGCATGCTGCTCGGCGCTCAGCGTACAGTGCCCCCTCCGACACTCCCCTGGCTGTGCCCCTGCTGCCCCGACTACTTAAAGCGAAAGTAAACTTTGCTTTCGTGCAGACTTCGACTCACTCACACATGCTCGCACACAAATTGCTCTGAATGTTGCCAAGCCAAGCATGTTACGGGGTAGGGGGGGGGCTGATTGGAGAGGGGGTTGGATGGCTCCCCCCTCGGGTAGGTGTGTGTTTCATTGCGGTCATTTAGCCGGCTCTCAATGCAGCGTGTAATGTGGTCGCTTATGCGACGGAACGATTCCCTTAACCGTTTCGCCCATCCACCCACTGAGCACCCCTTAAAAGGCACCCTCCTCATCGGCTGGCAATTGAAATCGCAATAAATGCACTCGAATAGTTGGCCGTTGATTTCGAATGAAATGGAATTCATAAGCTGCCTGGGAAAACAGGCTTTCAATGGCTGCGACCGCTTGTTGTTTATTACTTTGTATTGTAAATGCGAAACAAGTGTGCTGGGGCACATAAGCAATCATCCGCCCCGTGTGACACAGCCGCTGCCATGGCCCGATCTGTCTTCCTGTCCCCAGGACCTCGCCTGTTTGCATTGTTTGGCTGTGTAAAAAGTTTTGTATTACAAAACACAATCAGACACAGATGCACCCGGCGAGGGTGGCCGGGCAATGGGGGAATATGGAGCCAAAGTTTGAGGCTCTTTGTGTCACTTCTAGAAGGTGGCTGCAGGCGGAAAATACTGCAACATTGGTGAGGGCTTTGGGGGAAAGCTCTGCAGACTGGAAACGGAAACGTACACGACACGATGGCCAAAGGGCAGAAGTCGCCGCTGCTCGGCGACGCCGCATAATAATGTCAGCGATGGGCGACGTCTTTTTCCTGCTGTAAATTGCAAAAATTCAGCCCGAGGACAGGCACATGTGCACAGCTTCTTTGGTCGTTTTTGTAGCAGGTTTCAAGACCAAACGGAAGCCAGCCCAGACCCCCGACAAGCTGCAGCCGGCTTCGGCAAAAAGTGAACACAGCAAAACAGAGGCCTGGCCAGAAAAAGTTTATGTACATTTAATGCACGGCAGCGGGCTACAAGGAAACAGCACAATAAATCCAGGATACATTAAATAACACAAACAGGGGTCCACGGGGCGTGGCAGGCCGAGCTCACACACACACACAGACAGACAGGCGGGCATATGGAGCGAGCGGTCAGCTTCCCTTTTCGTGTTTTGGCACACGGATTTTTTTTTTTTTTGGTATGAGCGACGCCCAGGGTACGAAATGGGTAGGAGTAGGCCACGTAAAGTGTTTAGTGCTTAGTTTATCTAATTAGTTTGAGAGTCATGTTTAGTTAGTTGAATTGCAAAATTATTAGTGTCAGAGTTGTGAATCAGAAAGCCAGATTTCTGTCTAAAACTCATCTAAAACAATTTAGATAAAAAGAATTACTTACTTATAATATTATATTAGCCTTATAGACAAAATCAGAACACTAATTATAAAACATATTCTTCTTTCATTCCCCAAATTTAATTTTAAACTCAAGCCTTAAAGCCTAGCCTAGTTATTGTTTACCTAGTTTATCTGCTCTGCTTGGCATCTTTATTAACTTGGCTAAGAGTCATTTGAGAGTCTACTACCACTAAAGTCAGCTGCTAGTGTTTTTGGCTGTTTATGAAAGTTGACCAACATGACGCGAGTGCCCGTGCGTATGTGTGCGCGTTTCCTGTTCGTCCGCGTTTCTGTCTGTGTGTGTGTTTCAGCGGAAGTTAAACAACATCAGTGGGGATGTGGGGATGTGGGGTGAATATGTGGGAGTGTGTGGTTACGACAACGACTGCTGTGGCAACTGCATGCTCATAATAATTTCTTATTTAGTGAGCCACCACCAGGTGATAGGCGCCACAACAGAGCCCCGCTCACTTCTCCCACCCACCACCGCCTTGTTGTTTGGCTATTTTCTCTTGATTTTCGTCCTTCGTCCTGCTGTGACCTGCTGCCCGTGTGCCAGATTTATACACTTTTTCCTGCACACCATTGTTGCGGAAGGTATTTAAATTCAAATTAGGCAAATGTCATGTTCAATTCTGGTGACAGGGTCCCGGGTCCGGGTCCGGGTCTGAGTCTTGAAACTGGCACTGATTAGCAGGAAATGCTGTTAATTTGCTGTTGGCCCCGACTTACGGGAATGGAACATCTTGAAGTGAATGTGTGCCAAGTGACGAACCCACAGAAAGGCGCCCAAGTGCGAGGAGGGAGTTGACCTCATTCGTGGTTCGTTCCATTTGTAATGCGCTTAACCACATAAAATTTAACTCAAATAAACTCATTAAAGGCCTACCATACTCGACACACAAATACACACTCCGCAGGCATTAAAGGCGGTCCGAAAAAAATTGGAGCCAGAGACATGAAAAACATTTTGTTTTCGGGTGCCGGGGGAAGCTGTCGTAAAGGAGAGTTTATGGAGCCACATTAAAGTACGGAAGTAAGTGGCGCATAAAGGAGCGAGCCCCAAAAAAGTACACGCCGAAAACGAAACTAAAAATGCAGCTAACGAAAAAACCACAAGGAACAAACAACGTGAAAGTCAGACACATTAAATATGATATATTAGTGAGATGGCAGTCAGAACATGAGATATATTTTATGGCTCTGAGGGGCGAGATACGGCGACCCAGCAGAGACTTTACAACGGTCAATAACTCAGTTCCTTCCGTTTATTATAATATTTTATATTTCTGTTATTTTCCCTCCTAATCAGCAAACTTGATTATCTTCTACTGCACAGCCTCTCGGGGATCCCCAAAGATCATTATCGAAATGATTCTGTTTACATTATGTTTAGCAATTTATGAGCCACTTAAATGGTTTATTGGGTATGAGTTATTGCGAAAAGTTTGACATGTTTACTTTCGGCTTTGCTCGCAATTTGCATAAATAGATTTCAATTTGTGCCTGTTATTCGATTAATTCAATTTCCTGCCTGATTATACACTTAATTTATGTAATGAGATCATTTAGTTGTCCAATAAAAAAGTTTTAATTGCGCATATCTGCTGTTCTAACACTGGATTATTTTCCACTCTTAAATATTCCACATGGAAGTCAATTCGATGGGGTTGCGGGAGTAAGCGGCATCCGAAAAATGTGCAACCCTGGGAAAACCTCATCCGAATAATCATTCCCCTCCTGGAGACGCCAACAAGTGTGGCACTTGATCTTTTTCTTGCCACTTGCCACCGCACTCAGATTGTGATTGAGTATGTGCAACCGAGCCAAGGGCCAGCAGCAGCACATGCTGGCCAGCATCCTGGTCCGGCTCGGTCTTTGTTTGGTCATCGTTGGACATTGTGGGGGTGAGTGATGAAAATTTCGATGATGGCCATCCAACAATGCCAGTTTGCTCGAGAGGGCGAAAAGGAATTTAATTTTGTGCGAAACTCTGGCAGCCCGCACGGGTTGGGCGTACGTAGTTGTCATCATCATCATCATCATCATCTCGGCTGCATCAGCTGTCCCTCAGCATCGACAGCGGTGGCGGGGGAAGGGTGATAGAACCCAATTTGTTGCAAATAAAATAAGAAACAAAGCAGGCGAGCAAATGGACACAAGAGCCATCGCCTGCCGTCCAGCTGGCTGCAGGAGCAATTTCGCAAATTCGTTGCAAATTGCCACTCGACGAGAAAGAGGAATCAGCGTCTCCGGCATCGAGGATCGATGCCAAAATTAGAAAATGGAAAACGCATTCGGCATAATTTCAGTGCCTCCCGCCCCTTGCCGTATTTACAATTCGCTTATGCAAAGTCTGCCCCCAGACAATCAGCTTACCCACTCAAAGATAAATCTATATGTACGATATTTTCCATTTCAAACAGGTAATCGATTTTCATGCTTGTGGCGAAATGTACAAAAGAACCGAAACGACCCCGAAAGTAAACCAACTTTGTTGTCTGTTTCGTTTGTTTTCATTCTTATGTTTTTTCTCCCGGCTTCTGGATTTGGGTTTCCACAACCGCTGCCACCTTGTTCTTATTCATTGTGCCGTTTGCGTATGCGTGTGCGTGTGTGGGGCAGTGGGCCACGGTGGGACGGTGGCACGGTGGCACGGAGAAAGCGGGTATCGTGTGCGTATACTTGATATTTATGTTGAAAACTTAAAGCAGTTAAGAGCTCGTCGTGCTTAAAATATTCCATCGGTGTCTGACAGCCAAGTTTATCCAACTTGTTGATTTACTTTTCCCCCACTTTTCGGAGCCAAAGTTAAGCCACATCAGAGTTTCCGCTGCGCTCCTCTGCTCTCCGCTCGGTATTGTGTTTCCCATTTAAAGTGAGACCTGCCCGGAATAATCACATCTCGAGATCGTGTCTCGCTTTTGATCTTCCCAGTGATTTGCATAACGAAAATCCACCAAATGGGGCTTTATTGAACACAGCCATCGCTGATAAAACTTTGGTTCGCATTAAGAAATCCCTTTGAATTCCTGGGATTTGTACTGGGTATATTTATGGCTCCTTTTGGGTTGCATGCCGCAGGGGAAATATAGCTGGGGATCTCTTTGTATATACCCAGAATTTTTCTAATAAATTAATGAAAGTGTATTCAGATTATCCTTCTGGATTTATCTATTTTAAAGGCAAGCCTTAACCGCCTGCAAGTGCATTGGTCTCAATGCGAAACCCAAATCTCTGCACAAATATTCAAGAGTGCAAAAGTACACATGTGCCCAGCTGGGATGACAACGGCATGAAAGAATCCAATTACGCCGGCTACTGGAATATTTTTGACAAGTATTCAATGAATTTCATTCGAGATTTGTAACCCTAAGCCCTGCCAGCCATCCAGTCAGCCAGCCAGCCTTTTCCCAGGAAACGAATTAGAAATGTGTAAAACAGAAGTTGCTCCACAGCCGCAGTCGGTCTGGAGTGGAGGAGCAGCAAGTGAGACGTGAAAAATATTCCCTCTTCCTGCGGCGTCATCGGGAACTGAGCCCTGAACTGAAACCTCCGCCTGACCGGAAGAGGAAAAATGATATCCGGCCGGGTCCGGGCGGGGTGATAATTCTGCGGGATCCGAGAACTTTGCGTGCAATCATCGGGCGGCTTGTCAGCTACGCCGGTGGTAGTTCGCAGCAGCTGGCACTGCGGCTGCAACCAATTCATTTCATCGAATTATGGACCCCTTGCCAGGATCTCATGGCCGTTCCACCCATTGCATCTGCATAATTTTAGACATTATTCTCATTCTCACCCACGAAAAAGTTTCAGCTAAAAATGCCGAGAAAAAAAAAATAACTTTGTCAAAATGTTTGCACAAACTTCTGGCCAGCAGAAAAAGTGTCTGGAGACGAGCCGAGAAGTGCAAAAAATTATCACTATTGTTGCAGATTTGTTAGGTGACGGAGGAATTTGTTTTCGTCGTTGTTGCGGCTCTTGTTTTTGATGGAGATGCGGTGGCTTTGATAACAAGTTTCATTTCGCTGGCAGCAACCAGGTGGGGTTGTCTGTGTCTGGTCGTGCGACTAAAATGGAAAAAGGGTAATTTAAATATATTATTTATGGAGAGCCACTTAACAGTATGTTTAGAGAATTAACGTAAGAACAAGGAGAGTTATCTGCTATATTTAAATTTTAAAATGAAAAATTGTTTACATTATAAAGCACGAATTCTCATTCACTTAAATCTTTGGAAACCCACAATTTATTTTGTCTGTTCAAAAAGAAAAGACAATTTTATGGGTTTTCCTGTAATTTACATATTTAAAAGCAAACCATTTTTCAATCACTTGAGCCTGCTTTTTGAGCCTTTGTTTTGGGTTCTTTGAAAGATTTACCCAACTGATTTTAGAAATTTCTTTCAACTGCAGCAGACCCTTGGCTGGGATGCTGGGATGCTGGCCCCGAGGAGCTTCATCCTCGATTAACTGACTCGTGGCAAACTTTCGCCTGACAAATGATATTTAAATGAGCTGCATTTGAAAAGTTAACGGTGAACGGTGCCCAAAGCAAATGTCACAAAATTGACAGGATCCTCGAGTGGGAAGGGAGAAGAAAAGAAAAACTGACACAAGTCGGCAAATTAAATATGCCAAGAGGCAAAGGCGAAATCCGAGCCGGCCAAAGGAACACCAAACTTTTGGCTTGCAAACATTCCTAAACTCTTCACTCCGCTCCGCTCCGCCCCGCCCGGCCTGCTCCGAAATCCGAATCCTGAAATGCCCCCTCTGATCCCGACTAATGTCCAAAGATGGCAAACTCGCTGCTTAAACGGCCGGAGAGCCGGGGGCCAAGTGCTTTGGCGGCAACTTTAAGTCGCATTTGGTTTCCTAATGCGGCTCAGACGGCTTCCCATGCTGCGCCGAGGCAGCGTGCCGGGCAAATTGAAATGAAATTGAATTTAGCCCTGGCTCGCTGGCGGGAATGGTCCACGGGGTTGGGCCAGAAGTTGACGCGGGTGTGGCACTTTTATTTACAACTATTCCTCATGTGAGTGAGTTGGGAAAATGCAAAAGAGTTTAATTTGCAATTTGTCGCCCTCATTCAACGCTTAACTTTTCACTCGGGCGGTGTTTGTGGTTGCATATGCAAATGCCTGGCCCCGTTCACCCCTCACCCAGCCGGTCGCCGGTCGCCAGTGCCCCACGGCAACAACACCCCTGGAATGGCCCGCAGCCCTGCATATGCGATAAAATGTACAAAGTTTTGCGCTAAGGCCCCACTTGAGCTGGGCCCGGAGTTGTTGCTGCCTGCCTGCCTGCCCTCTACTGCCAGTTTGTTAAACGCCTTTCAACGGCGTGGTTAGCCAAGCGCAGACCTTGAAATGCCGCACACACTGCCAGTCCTGGCCAGAAGCTAAAGCTGCCAGCTAAAGCCGGTAGTTGGTAGCTGGAACTGGTAGCAGAAGCTGGTAGCTGGTAGCTGGAGCTGGAGTTAGTAGCCGAAGCCACTCGAGCAGCTAACCAGCCAAAGCAAACTTTTCTGCGGCAAACGCTTTAAAAAACCATTCCGCAAAAGTCATTCCGTAAGTTGGTCCTGCATCCTGACTACGCATCACACTCGGAATATTTTCTGAAAGGAAATTGATTTCAAATTATGATGAAATTCCAAGAAGTATACTTAAAATTTAATAAACAGTCTTTTGAAAATATATTATTTAATATTGTTTAATTTAATGTCATTTATTTTCATAATCATTTTATTGTCAGACATTTTTCCAAAGTTTGAGAACTGTCTCTCTTTTCCCTGAGTGCACACACCCGCTTACATGTTGATTTAGCAAACAAAATGTTTTAATTGAATAGCACTTTGGTGCTTCACTGCCGCTTACTGGCAAGTTCAAGTGCGCCATTGTCCAACTATGCGTATACTTGATGGGCGAGACCAACTGTGCGTATGCTTGATGCCATTTCGCTGGCTCCGTAAAATAAATTATAAATTACCCGGACTTCATCAATCAGTTTAGCCCACCGCAGGCTGGTATTAAAAATAATCTGCAACAATTCTCATTTGCCAAACAGCGCTAAATATTTTCACACACTCCATATTCACACTCACTCGCTGGCGAACCTATCCATGCAAATTGAATAGCACAAAATTCAATTTGGCGTGGAACAAAAAGAAAATGCTCGGCGGCAAAAACAAAAGCAAAAATGTGTAAAACATTTCGGTAATTTAGTTGAACGATTTGCATTTCCGCTGGGGAATAATTTTTGCACTATTTTGTGCCCAGTGACTGGCCAAATTGAATTGGCGAATAACAAAAAAGCTGGATGGATGCATATGAAACTTAAACATTTATATGAATTTAATTAAATGGCTTTGAGTACGCAAACATTTTGCTTAAATTGTGGCACGCGCAGCAGCTCGGCAGTAGAATTTGCATTGATTGATGCCGTATTCGGTGATTTATTGAACCTGAGGTTTGTCACCCGAACAATACCTCCCTCTAGCACCCGCTTCAATTATTGCGATTGTCAGTCGGTAATGGCGGGATATGTTCAGCACAATGCATATACATACATACATTTATTTATCTGACATTCGTTTTGTATTTCTTTGAACCGCAGTGATTGATGTGGCCATGTTATCACCGAATACAAATAACTCCGCTGCAGTCACCCCCGACATCTGTCACCCCGACATCGGTCAAAACTCAATTTAAATTGCATTTGCGTTGCGCCCGTCACTGAGGCATGTGTCGCCTGTCAACGGGTCCCTTTATTCGAACTATTAGATTTATTCGTTTAATCGACGAATGCATGAAAGAATCATTCTCTAGACGTCCGTGGAGTTGGCGACAGTATCACTGGACTCGTCCTCTTCGTCCTCGTCCGATTCGAAAGTGTTTTCCGGGATGTCGTACAACCGGACCATTGGCTTATTGGGGTCCTTCATGATGAGGTACTTGCCATCGGGCTGTTTCATCACCAGATCGACCAGGCAGCGAAGGATGCCCCAGGCGTTGTCAATGTTCAGGTTTATCTGAGTGGCAAACTCCTGAGGCTTGAACTGCTGCGTGCCCAGGATCACGTGCCGGAGATGGTCCCGCGGGCTTACTCTTGACACGTAGCCCAGCTTTAGCTGGTCGGACCCGGCCAACACCGCCTCCACAGTCCAGCGGGCCAGCTTGCAGGCATTGTTCCGAAGCTCGGAGGCCAGGACGGCACCGCGCTGCGTGTCCAGCTTCTGGCGCCACTCCACGCTGTTAGCCGCCTTTGAGTCCCACTCGTTGAGGGCTTTAATCGAGAGGAACTGCATCTCACCATTTGGTCCCTGGATCACCCCGTTGTGCTTGCAGCGAGCGACCAGTACGATTCCGTTGCCCAAATCCCACTGGCGGTAGCGATAGCCCAGCGAGGCCAGCTGAATACCTGGCTCCTGGAACGGATTTGGCTCGTCCAGTTTAAAGCGCGGCTCCTGGTCGCCACTGCGCAGCACCTTAAATGCAAAGGGAAAAAGTATAAATATTATATTTAATTAAAGGTATTCAAACCTACCTGCTGCCCGAAATTATGGTTAATGAGTGTAGCCTCCGTGGCCAGGCTGTGGGCCGAGTTAATGGAACCTTCCTCATCCAACGGCGGATCTATTGAAGTCTCGTTTACGGTCAGCAAGTCGAAGCGGGCATTATCCCGCTTGTCGAAGAACACCTTTGTGCCCAGTTTCTCGATGACCACGTCCCAGGAGTAGATTGAGCGAGTGCAGCACATGATGGTGGCCAGAATCTCGTCGGTGGCAAAGACGTTGCCCATGGTCCTTGAAAGGCGCCGGATGACCGGATCATCGGTGGTGGACACCGTGTGCACTATGCAGTCCATCTTCAGTAGAGCCCGCTCATTGCGGAGATTGATCCGATCGTACACCTTGTCATAGTACTCCAGAGAGCCGCAGGTGACAATGTCTAGGCCCTCCTTGACATTCGGCAACGACAGCTTGAGGAGGCGTGAAAAGTCGAGCTCCTCGATGGATACCCAATCGGAGCGTACAACAACCGAGCTCTCCCGAAGTCTGGACGGGGCATTTCGGCCAAAGCGGCGACCCTGAAAGCGACGCGTGTCACGAGTCTTTCCGTATTTCGTACTATTTCCGGTGCCGCCACCCGCTGTCGATCCGCCGCCCATGCCCGCAGGACCGCTGCCACGCCCTGTGCGTCCTCTGCCCCCGCGAGCATTGCTGCGCATATTGGGACGAAAGCGACCGCGCTGGTAAGGCTTCTGGGATCGGGAGCCCGTGGTGTCCACCAGATGGAAGGTGGTGTCGTCGTCCTCGTGGAAGTATGCATACTGGCCGCTGTTGCCGAAGGACGACGCATACTTGTTGGCGAACTTGCGCTCCTGCGGCGGCACAGTCCAATCGCAGATCTTGCCCAGGCGGTCGCCCTTGCAGAACGGCTGATACGGCACATCCATCTCTGGCACCTCGCAGGGACCCCAGCCGTGTTCGTTGTACTCCACTTGTGGCTTAATGAACGGTGCGTAGTTCGACATAATCAAATTGAAGAGCAAAACTGGAAAAACCAAAGAAAATTTGAGCAATTTTACGAGTTTCTGAATGACCGATTAGTTCTTTCGAGCAGGAAAATCACACTGAATGAGTTTGCATTTACAGAGGTGACAGCCAACTTGACAGAAGTTCAATGGCAACTCTTAACTGGGTTGCTATGCCATTACATTTTAATTTTAAAGAGCTTAAGTCAATGCTAAATTTTAAGAAAGGGATTGTATTTTTAAGATTAATTTAATTAAAATAAAAAAGACAAACTTAATAATATTTATAATTATACAATTTTTCTTCAAGATTTTGATTATTGATGTCAAAATATGGTAAATCAATTGAAGTATCGATAAGAACACTTTTTTGCCAATACTTTGATATCGCATTCCCTGCAACCCTCGGCTGCAAGTTTTATTCAAATAATTCCGATATATGTACATATATTATAAGTTATTGTTTCTTTAATAAACCTTTTAGATTCGAAGATGGATTTGCAATTTTTAAATCCGTAAATATTCAAAGAAAACCTAAGTTCAGCTTGTGATTTTCGTAAGCGCTGGAGTTTTTTGATTTTCTGTCTGGCTAGAATCGAATTTAGCTGCCGAATTTTTCATTCCAGTTGCTGGAAGAAAATGCTCAAGGTCCTTTACACTAAGAGAGATCCATGGTGAGGCAGCCACAACCAAGCCATGTGTACTTGTCTGTTCATCTTTCGGTTTGTGACCAACTTCTGGCTGCTCTTTACGGGGGCAGTCCTGCTTGCCCTGCGCATAATGACCTGATCGAGAATAACTTGCATGTCTTTTTTGTGTATAACTTTTATAAAATCTCTGACGAATCGCTCGAATAAATGTTTGCTGAGCTGTGGAAGCGGTCCAAGAAGCGGAGTAACTGTCTTGGGATTATCACTGGGCAACACATCCAAACTCACAACGGCACGACGCCATTCCCATTACTCTAACTTGAGGCCATTGTTCGCGGCTAAGCAGCGGGAAGGCAAGGAAACAACGGCACAATGCACTACAATGGCGACGAGGGTCCTGTGTGCAGGACCTGGTCAGAGCCTCTTTCAGCCGACGTGGCGTGTCGGTTTCCTTATTCTCGGCTGGCTGGAAGGCAGCTCGAGCACCTTACAACAATCTCGTTAAGCGCAAAGGCCAAATTATAGTAAAACTAACAGAAGGCAAAAGGTAATCACATAAAAAGCTTGTTAGATAACAACGTGAGAAGCGGCGAAAAAGGAAGCGGACATCCTGCCTCCGGCTCATCCCCAAAAAGCAACATGTCGAGCGTGTGAATGTGTGCCTGGATGTGTGGAAGATGATACGGGGAGTGGATCTGGATGGATGTGGGTGTCAGTGTAGGTGTGGTGTGGGTTTTGTGGTACCAACTCTCTTCAGCTTTCCAGATCCAGATCCCATTCTCCTGACTCTGAGCTAAGCTTTGTCAGGGCGACAGAGTGTCATGTTGATGTGTGTGTCACTGGCAGCTGCTGCTTACATGGCCCAGCTCCAGATTCCCATGCACTTGCCAGTTAAGGCACAGAAAAAAAAACCAATTAAGAAGTAAAATCATTTTTCTATTGCCAAATCTAAATTTATAAATTTACGTATTAGCTTAGGCTTCATTTAAACAGAGCTTTCTCTAGACAAGAGCATTTAGCTTAACCTACTAAAGCCGGATTTTTCCACAGTGCAGACTTAAGCCCGGCAGGAGTGTGCGTGAGGCACTGAGTGCGAGCCAGTGAGTGTGTGTGGATTATAATTGCCATGCGGCTGTCAGTGACTGCAGGCGGCACCTAACGGCACACAGCTGCAGATGTGCGGCTCGTGTTGCAATATCATTTTTAATGCAAACCGCATGCCACATTATGCAGCTGCATTGCCACGTCACCGCTGCGGTTTCCCCTCCGCTCTGCGCTTTCACCATTCAGGAGTCTCCCTCCGCCCGGGCGCGGGGGGCGCGCCCCCGCCACCGCCTCGCATCTTCATCTCATCTGCCATCGCTTCTGCCGTTGATGCTGCTGCTGGGAAAAAGCGGCAGCGGTTTAGCAAAGGAATATAGCCAAGAATAATGCCCTGGCACATAAGTAAGTACTTACCCGAGGAACAAAAACAGCAGGAACAACACAACTGCCACTACTACTACTGCTGCCACTACATACAGCACAGCGTACTGTGTGCCACCAACAAAAATAACAAAACAGAAGCAGCAGCAAAGTGAAAAACCGCTTGCATACTTTGCGAGGCTCGCGAGCGATAAACGACAACGAGCCCCTCTCCGAAGGGTATGCCACGCCGTACACGATCCCCCTGAAAGGGAAATTAAAAACACATTTTCACTACACAATTTATTTTGAAAATTACTC
The DNA here is from genome assembly GCA_008042515.1 of Drosophila truncata. NCBI lineage: Eukaryota > Metazoa > Arthropoda > Insecta > Diptera > Drosophilidae > Drosophila > Drosophila truncata. The sequence goes on along the minus strand of VNJQ01007030.1, from coordinate 5,624 downwards.
AGTGCTATCGCACAGGATTGACGGCTTCTCGCCGCGTTCATGGCCACGAATATTGATAGCAATTCGTAGTTAACTTAATGCTTGCTCATTTGGGCGATGTTAGGTGCGGAAAAAAGAGGCAAATATTGACAAGGAATACCTAAACTGTATTTTAGGTTTCTCTATTTCAATAATTTTATTATACTCCTACTTGACTTGCAAAAAGAAGTTAACTGATATTAACTGATTATATTACCAGCAAGTTGAATCTATAAGACTTAACTAACATTATACAAAATAAAAATATCCAGAGGCTATATATAGGGTCTCTTCCATTCGTTCTCTATTTTGTGACCTCCGATTTCGTGTGGCTTCAACGCGCGTCGAAAGCTCGGGCTGCTGCTGCAGCTTTTGTGTAGCATAAAAATTAAAATTTATGCCAGGCAACTTGTGCAAAGCACTGCAAATGCCATTGTTTCCCAGTCCTGCACTCCTACTCTTCCCCATCCTGCTGCCGCTGATGGTGTTTTTTGGCGGAGGAAGGACATTCACGTTCTGGGTGGCTGCACTCGCCTACTCCTCGCCTCGGCTTGTCAAGCCCACTTACATTCAATTCATTCATCGCCGCCTGAAAAATGAAAATAAAAGCTCCGCGCACCGCGCACAGCCCGCCTTCATAATTGCACAGCAATTATACATACTGCCGGCGACAAGATGGATACGTAATTAATAGCACATTAAATTGGGCCACAGCAATATTAATTGTCCTGATTGATTTATGCAGGTAATTATCGCTTTAAGCAACCGAGGGAAATAAATTTCGACTCCGCCCGACGAGATGAATGGCAAATGACGGCTTTTCTCCTTCACTCACAACTCTAGTTTATTCCGTCAGAATCAGTAAAAAAGTCAGGCAGCATGAACACGGGCTAGCTGAGGAAGTTAATCCTTAGGACTCAAGTCGTTGCAGGATAAATTTGCGTAACACAGCCTAAAGTGGATCCCGTTGCTCCGGACTACCCAATCCCTAGGATATATCAGGCTTTTGGCAAAACCCTACGATGGAGCTGCCAGAGGGAGTCCTAATGGGCTTCGGCAATCCCCTACTAGACATAACCTGCATCGTCGAGGACACTGTGATCCTCGAAAAATACAACCTGGCCCCGAACTCCGCTATCATCGCCGAGGAAAAGCACGATAACCTCTTTGAGGAGCTGACGAACATGGAGAACGTCATCTACTCAGCGGGCGGAGCCTGCCAGAACTCAATGAGGATCTTCCAGTGGATCGTCCAGACTCCCAACCGAGGAATCTTCTGTGGCGCTGTGGGGAACGACAAGCTGGGCGAACGCATCGGCAAAAGGGCCAAGGCCGATGGCGTGTTGGCCCTATACCAGGTGAAGGAAGATATGCCAACAGGTACGACCACAGCTTCTATACTAAACCGTTTCTTCTTGAATGATCAGCGCCTTTCCCCTCTGATTAGGTTCTTGTGCTGTGATCATGCACGGCTTAAACCGTGCAATGGTGGCCAATCTCGGTGCTGCCTCTTTATTTACCGACGAATGGATGGAGGAGGAGGAGCACATCTGCTGGATGGAGCGCTGTCAGTACTTCTACTTCACCGGTTTTTTCCTGGCCATTTGCCCGTCCGTCGTGGAACGCATTTCTAAAATGTGCTCCGAATCCAATCGCACAATGATCCTCAATTTCAGCGCCGTGTTCGTGCTGCAGATGCAGCGAGCCACTCTGAACCAAATCATGCAGCATATGGACATCATCATCTGCAACAAGGAAGAGGCCATCGCCTTTGGCGAAGCAAACGACTGGAAGACAAAGAATATCTTTGAAGTCGGCAAACGGCTCCAGTCCATGAACAAGTCGAACATCCGTCCGCGTCTGGTAATTATCATGGACCCCGTGTGCCCGGTGCTCTGCTTCCAGGAGAACGAACGCGTCCTGGAGTACCCCATGCCGAAGATGGACAAGAGCAAGATCGTCGACAACAACGGCTGTAATGATGCTTTCATCGGTGGGTTCTTGGCCATGTATGTGCAAAAAATGCCTCTGGACTACTGCATCCGCACCGCCATATTTGCTGCCCATCAGACCCAAACCGTGATAGGCGTCCAGATCGAAAAGTTGCCGAAATTTAGCGAGTGTTGCATGTAAAATGAATCAAAGATTTAATGAACTTCACAGGAATTCAACGAAATAAATTCTCAGTCGAATTATCTTGGACTAAACGTCCAAAAAAAGGGTCCCAATTAATTGGCTCCTTAGGTTTCTTAGATAAGACTTAAGTTATCAACTCCAGACAACAAAGACAATAGTGTAAAGATGCATAAATTCTTTACTCGATTACCAGCTTAACCAGCTCGCCCCACGTCCGATCAATATAATAATTAAAGCCACCGGGGGCAGACACACCATCGAACAGCCTGCCTCTGTCCGCCGGCAACATCCTTTGGCCCGCACCTTGACTGGCATATTCATGCCGGCGAGAGTCCTGCGGCTCTCGGCGCTGCCTTTGGCTCCGACAAAAATAAATACATTTAAATGTATAAAGCGCCCTTTTCCCGGCTGACTGCTCCTCGCCGCCGAGCTGTGGCTCTGCGAGAAAGGCAAACAGAAGTGATGTAAAAATATGCGTTGCATACTTTGCAGCGCCAATGTAAATTTCCGCCCAACACCGCCGGGCGGGTCCTTGTCTTTAGGGTCCTGGCGTCTCCTGCCGGCTGCCTGCTGCCTGCCGGCTGTTGACTTTGGTCTGACAAAATATTGCTACCATTTCAGAGCCGAAGACGGAGAAGAAGCGAAGCTGAGGCAGCTGGACATGAGCACGTGCCAGCGGACAGTGGTTTCGGACAGATACAGCCTTAGGGACATTTTATAATAGTTAAAGTCTTTAATTCTCTACCAACTGAAATCGATTTTCTTTCATTTCTTTCGGATTATTGATTTTATGGCAAATAAATTATAATTATCAATAAGATACAATTTGATGAGGCCAGATTTTCGTAATTTCTTTCTTAATTTATCAGAGACATTTTTGTTGCTTTTCCTTTTTTAGCTTTCCGTAAAACAGATAAACTTATTGTAAAAAATAGTTTTAAAAATGCAATTTGTTTCGATTTTATTTTACAAACTGTTGCATATTTCGTGTACTTATGCAAATGCGATTTCGCACACTGTAGCCGAGATGGAGCTCAGGGGGCGGCAGAGACGGGACAGCACAGTGACTGTCTTCCACTGATTAAAACGATGCGTCCTCGTGACAGCGATTTTTTCTCGTTAAATCCTTAAATGTCGCTTCGTTTATCGTGAGCTTTGTTTTTTAACTTTCGCAGCGACCTCCTTTCCCTCCAGAAGGAATCGGCTTCGGCCGCTGGTCGCTGGCAGAGCTCAAGCGATAATTTATGCATATATCCATGGTGATTTATGACATTATCCCTCCGGTTCCCTTTCCCTCTCTGGCTTCCAGGGCCCATCCTGCTCAGCGCCGCTGTGTGTGCCCAGTGGCTCAGCGCTTCTCATTCACTTCTCCGTTCTGGGACACCGCGCAATTAGCTGTGGGAAAAATGAGCAGCAAACAGCAACTCAAAAGATTTCCTTTGTCCAAAGTCAAACAACTTAAAGCTGAAAAACTCACTTCAAGGCTCCTGCTTCCATTACTTTGCATTCCGCAAACACAAACTTTGGAGTCTGGCGAGCGGGAAACTGTAACACAACTAACTAAACCGAAGCGAACGCCTCGAAAAGAAGGAGGAGGGAATCTCGGCTAGAAAGTTTTCAGATTTGTCATATGCACATCTCGGAGCTAATGTTCTGACACATGGCTCCCCGACCCGGGGGCCACATGAGTTATGAGTTATGACTTGAGAGGTGAGATCTCCTCAGATGGAATGCGGGCTGACAGCTTAATTACGGCTGCCGGGACTCGGATTCGGCTGCACTCGTCCCCGGGCGGGATTTTAATTAACTGGGCCAGAATTTTATTAAAACTGCCGCGAGACCTAATTTATTGGACGGAGTCACGAAGCCCGAAGTTTGATTTCAGGTTGACTGAGCAAAGAGAGCTCGAATTTCGAGCCGAGCTAATTCTGGGTAAATCACAAGTCAGATGAACATGTTTGGCTCCGAGATATGAAGCAATGGTGTGTATTTTCAAGTGAAAACTTTTCGTTTCTTTTCATTTTTTCAGGAAGAAAGGCCTCCTGTTACAGGCTGAGGCCTAATTTATGCAATTAAGTGATTTAACTTGATTAGACACCCTCCAGCACAAGGCAGGGGGAACCAGAAGACAAATCAGAAGCCCCTCTGAGGTGGAGCCATCGGCAAATTGCACTTGTCATGTTCGTATAATTGTGTGTGTGTCCTTGGGCTTGTAGAAAAACACTAAACGGGAATGGGAATGGGAACGGGACTGGGAATGGAAGTGAGAGTGGAATGGGATGACATAGCTGCGAGCAGACAACAAACAAACACGCATGACGTGGAGAGCAGCTCATAAAAATCACTCATACGCAATGGGCGACAGCAGCAATGGGCAGGACGCACAGGACTCGCAGGACAAGTTTCAAATGCTACTTGTAACTTTGTTACAACAGCCACCGCCGAGCAGTAAATGTTGAAAGTTGCTCGCATCGTGTTTGTGCTGGGAATGGCAAAAGTTTCTTTCTCTGAGCTCTACACTTTGTAGCCAGCCAACTGTCGGCCAATGCCAATGTCTCGTCAGGAACCCTTTCCCAAGTCCCGCACGTCCTTTGCCCCCATCTATGTAGGTTCCCACTCATTTGCTCAGTGAGTCAGTGAGTCATTGTTCTGCAACCGCAATCTCGCAGACGTCCAATGAGCTCCTAATGCACGGCAAGAAAATAATACAACATCAGCTATAGAATATTTAATTAATAATATTTATGAGCAAAAATAAGAGTAGAGGCTAGAATTCCTCCTAAATGTGTTCAATTTTAAATCAAAAATAATGTCAAGACTCTAATGTATGGTAAGAAATATGGTTCTCAGTGTATCCAGTCTCAAGTGCTGATTGCCACTGCCGTTGTGCGTATTGTTCTGGCTGTGGCTTTGGCAATTGCAAGTTTGCATTGTGTGCTCTTGTGGATTATGTGAAATTATCGAAGATTTCCGGGATAATGGCGAATCGTGTCTCCTGCTAATGCATAGCATCGATTCAGCTTCGACCAATAACTTTGCAAGCCCGATTCTATTGAATTAAGCTGAAAGCATTTTCATTACATGTCCCTGCCACATGGCCAAAATTAATTGGAAACTTTAAGAGCCGAGCTGTGCTGTCCTGCTGAATTTTGTTAAATTTCGTCGTATTTTAAACAGCTTTAAGCTCCCTTTCTGGTCTTGCATTTCCATTCCCCCGAGCAGCATCAATTGCAAAATGTCTGAGCCATTTGCATAGAGTTTTTCCCGGGCTTGCGGAGCGGAGCGTAGTGGCGGCAGCGGGCGCTGTGGGGCCGGCGGTGGTAAAAGTTTTATGTTAGCAACGAAGAACGATAATTTGCAGCAGTTACAATATTTCATGGAATATCTCTTGGCTTCTTCCACGCCGCAAAACTTCAATAAAGCAGCAGCAATAAAAGACGAACAAGATTTTTCCTTTGCTTTATGGCGGG
>VNJQ01007028.1:0-17619 GCA_008042515.1 Drosophila truncata | reverse complement strand
TTTAATTTTAAATTTTCCGCTCTGACTCAATGTGGGACGTAATTCATCTTAAATTTTATAGACGAAAGATTAGGCTTTCATTCAAGCCCAATTTCAACTTTCGTATACGCGCGGTTTCTGTTTTATTAGCTTGAAAAGTGCCAAAATGGGCCCTTTAGTACTCTGAACGCTATTTCCTAAAAATTGGTACGTGATAGAAACTTTTGGGCTTCGAACTAGCAATATAGAGACCAAGATCTTTTACAATCTCCAGGTTTTATTCTCCGTAGTTTTTCTTGTTGGCCTGTGTAATTGGCCGAATCTCAAATTTGATGAAAATATGTTGAGAAATAGCCATGTTGTGATTTTTTGTATTATTTCTCTGATTGTTCCTATGGCAGCTATAGGATATAGTCGTCCGATTTTCATACAATTTAAATCGAAATTCTGAAATAATATTAAGTGACCAAATCTCAAGTTTGATGAAAATATGTTGAGATCTGCGGAGTTATGATTCTTTTTTTCCTATGGCAGGTATAAATATAGTAATCCGATTTTTATGAAATTTAAATCGAAATTCTGGAATAATGATTAATGAACAAGTATCAAGTGAAAATATATTAAAAACTGACAAAGTTATAATTTTTTTCAAAATATTTACCGATTGTTCCTATGGCAGCTATATGATATAGTCGGCCGAAACTGCGGCGGCATGCACAAGAAGAGATGTGTTGTGACCCTGATTAACAGCTAAATCGGATGCCAATTTTCTCTTCTGACGGGGACCGGCGTTAACATATTCAACGGTCGGGGGTCCAACTGGTCTTAATGTTGACGGCTTTTGGATTTGAAGACAAGAATGAACTCACTGTTATTGCCATATTGGACATCAGCCATTCGGTATGCTTTGTCTTAAATCTGGTCATATTTCTGTTACATTTTGCCAAGTTCTTATGTATGTAAAGGTGTAAACTTCTCACTTTGGTGTTGATTTCATCCTTTTTCTCCGTGCTTAAGTCAAATTCTTTCAGTTCATCATAAATCCAACTCGACACGCAGATGCGCTACGATTGTTTTGTAAGTAGATATCAAACAGTTGCTCATAGGCGAACTCAACCACAGCTACAATATGTGGGATTTATACATGTTGGTGCAAAATGGAGCAAAAAAAATTAATAAAATTAGTTTATATACATTTTGAACTTTAATGACACATAGTTACTTTTTGGCACAAGTTGGCACAAAATTTGTTATAATCCACAACAGATATGTGAGTAGGTTAGCTTTTTTCCACTTTGAGACAGCATAAATAAACGCACACAAAGAACACATTATCAATACACATTTTTTAATACAAGTATTCTACATATCTTTGTCTTTCTTCTCCATAACTTTAGTGAAAATTGCTAAAACCACAAAAATTATGACACGTTCGCAAGTAAACAAAATTTTTACCGCGCTTTTAAGTTTCGCTCGCATGCAATCAAACAGCTGACTTTGAAGGGCTGCCAAAATAACAGGGATGCATTAATACAATTAAAATCTTTTGAGGTCAGAGTCGGTGGAGCCGTTATAAAGTCGCAGAGGTGCACCATATATCTCGGCGTCATCCTCGACACACGGCTCTCGTTCAAGGAGCACATCGAGTACGCCAGAAAGAAGGCCAGCGGGACCGTAGGAGCGCTGTCGCGGGGGCCCAAGCAAGCCGCTAGGAAGCTGCTGGCAAGCGTGGTCACCTCACGGGCAGGTCAACTTTTATCTGACCCAGGTGCTGAGCGGGCATGGCTGCTTCCGTAGCTTCCGCAGATCTCGACGAAGCTGACGAAGACGCTGAGATCCCGGGAGCGGGCGAGAAAGGAGAGGACGGGCTAAGCGACCTTCCACTACGCGAAACATTGCTTTGCGGTTGTACCGCGCAGTGCGGGCCTTTGCCCCGTCACTATATAACATGTATAGTTATGTCTCCTCTGGTGGTGGTAAGCATTGTTGTGTGCTATGAACCAGGAAGTTGCCAGAAGGCGCTTCTTTTCTCACTCCAGCAGTCTATTCCTGCTTAACGATGGTGGATAGAATAAGTTATAATTAGAAAACTTTAGTCCGGCAAAGGCATTGCCGGAGGCAACCTGAGTATCATGGGTACTAGGTTCACGTCCACTCAACGGGTTGACTATAATTGTCAGATCACCATCCTGACACATGCCAGCGCCTCAAAAAGCGTCACCCCGGGGATAAGGATGCGCACACCCTGAAAGCAGGCGAGGTGGAGAAAAACCTAGGTCTGGAAGGTCCTTATGCCCGGGGTGGCGTTTTTTGAAGCGCAGGTATGCACTTCCCACGATCAAATGTCGTATGGACACCTCGCTGATCTTTGCGATCTTTTTTTTTGGGCTTTCTTGCTTTCTGTGGGCTTGCTTTGCTGCTTGCTCGCCGTCGCATCCTTGTTTGGAAAAAAGTTAATTTCTACTTACTTCAACTTGCAATTGCAAAAAAAGCAACTGTAATAACTAAAACTAACTACCAATATTGCGAGTTTGGTGCCAACGGCTGCAGCGCCAAATACAACGGACACAAAAACAGTAAGCTTCGACAAGCAACAAGCGGTCTGGCCTTTCAGACCGGTATGGATCACTGCATCCAGATTAAATGTAAGCTTAGTCCACAAAACACGGTTGGTAACAAACCAAAGATCAACAAAAGTAAGGAACAAACTAGAAGTTCCAACTACCACAGATTTTTCCTCTTGGTGAGAGAAACGAGGCATAGTCAGGGCAGGAGACCCAAAGATTCCAAAGCTCTCACATATTTTTACTAGGATGAAAAGCTTGAATGCTCTGGTCAACAAAATTGTTGCGCTGGTCGGGGAAGAAAGTTTTCACACAAACTGCCAGGAGTATGGGCACACCAGTACATCCTGAATACTTCGGTCATTTTGCGTAGTTTGTGCCATAAGAACAATCAGGGAAATAAAAGGAAAAATCTAATTTCATTGTTGAAAACAATTTTATTTGTATACAATTTGAGATGCGGACATTTATTATTATATCAGAGTTTTGGTTTTAATTTTTTACTTCAATTGTAATCTGCAAGGGAATATAAACTTCGGCGAGCAGAAATTAGCTTACTTTCTTATTTTTTTTTTATAATTTTTTATAACAATATGGAATTACAAAATTCCATATTTGACTAACAAAATTATTTGCTAAGAAAAAAACTATTAACGACTAATAACATTTTTCTGCTTTTCTTAATTTTTTCAGGATTTCCGGAAACTTTGATAGCCCTCATTGTTAAAGATATATTGTCAGCGCTTATATATATTCATTCGCATAATTTTGTACATGGAGCTATACGGGCTAAACTTGTTTTATTAAATTCTGTGAAAGCTTCAATATCCAATTTTGGTGACTATCAAACCTTTATTAACCACGGAAGAAAATCACAATTTTTATATGGATCCACCAAGGGAAAAGAAAAACAATTAAACTGGACAGCTCCAGAGGTTTTACATCAAAGCCTCTGCGGGTACTCCGAAAAAGTAGACATATATTCACTTGGAATCACTTGTTGCGAAATGGCAAATGGATTTCAACCATTTAAAGACACAGAGCTTACGTATATGTATATTGAGAAAATTCGTGGGAATCTTCCTTTTTTAATGGATAGAAACAGTTTAATGGAAGAACAAGGTAAGCCATAACATACAAATAAATATTTATGCTATAAAGTTTATTATTATATTTAATGGATGGTGAATAATCACGGACAGCACACTGTGGCTCTTATTAAACCAGGCACGTACACTACTGATGAGCTGCCTGATTGTTTCATTGCAATCGTACTTAGTTGGTTAAGATTAACGTTTTTAATTTTGAAGGACTGTCTACGTGTCCGATTATTGTGTACAAATCATTACACATAATATTCGAAGGAGGTTCTACAATGGCGAAAAACTAATGGTGTATAGATCTTGTATTTTTACTCTGAAATTGAGCTGACCTAATAAGTCAGCACTTACTACATTGTCATGAATAAGGTTACACATATATAAAGGTAATGCCTAGCATTGGTGGTTAAGGGTTGGCTAAGGGTAAGTTAATAAGGAGGAGTTTACTATAATCGCATCCCAAATTAAGCCGCGTAAAACGAAAACAAAAAGTTCTTCTGAACCGATTCTATGCGTTTACTGTGTACACTTTACTGAGAGCTCCAAACGCAGGATCCATATTAGAATGTCATTAGACTGCATTTAGAGCTATTTAAGATTAGTAGGTTTAAAATCAGACTGGCAAGCGACGTCCTTATATTGAACACAAAGCTTGACATCATCCGCGTACATAAGTTCTCTAGAGTTAGTCAGAACTTCGAGCAGATCGTTAATAAATAAAGTAAACAATAAAGAACCCAAGAGGCTCCCTTGCAAGACACCAGAGGTGACCCTGAGAGCATTAGATAAGTTATTTTTAAAGAGGACTTATTGCGTCCTGCCAGTCAGATATCTAGAGATTCACCTACGAAGATCAATTGGAAATCCCATTAAATCTAGTTTCCTGAGGCGAAGAGTATGACATGGAGAAATTACTGATCTACAAAGATGCTGCCAATGTGGAGTAATAATATTTTCAAAGAGTTTAGGGATGGCCGATAACTTAGAGATTCCTCTATAAGGGGAAATTACACGGTTTCTAAGGATAAGGTAAACAATTTCAATTTCAGCACAGGTCTTCGGTACAATACCTAAGCACAGAGCCCGGTATTCCATCGACACCTGGTGAATAAACCTACCTAACGGGTTGAAGATCGAGAATACGTGCCCAGTTCGAACTGGGCATAGCGGAAGAAAATATTTGATCTGAAGTAGTAGAGGGCACATATGTGGTTTTAAAAAAACTTAGTAAAAAGATCGGCTATTGCCTGATCAGAACATGCTGTAATATTCCTAAATGAAAACGATGAAGTATATAAATTAGGCTTACGTTTAGTGTTAACACAGTTATAAAACTGTTTTGGGTCCTGCGTGAACTGTACCTTGTAACGAGTCAAATAATTTTTATAACACTGAGCGTTAAGCACGGTAAAGTTAAACCGAGTACTGAGATAAAAGGAGAAAAAAGTTTTTGAACCGGTGATTTTATATTTATTATAAATTTATTATATTTATTATTAATTATGTCAGCTCTTTGTAGAACCAAGATGTTCTATTAAAGACTAAACGGGTAGGTTACCGGAAAATGAGAAAAATTGGTTCATGGCACCGTAAAAAATATCCACGGCTATTGCCATGTCACAGCCCATGTAAAGATCGGACCAATTAAACTCTGAGATTAAAGGGTTTAACCTCTGATAGTCAGACTTTCGGAAATAGCGGACTTTGTTTAATCTTCTACCAGATGTCCGGCCCGTTCCGACATATGTACGAGTGAGAGTATATAGAAGACTAACTGCAAAGTTTCATTCAGATAGCTTAAAAACTGAGGGACTAGTTTGCATAGAAACGGACAGACAGACAGACAGACGGACAGACAGACAGACGGACAGACGGACATGGCTAAATCGACTCGGTTGTTGATCCTGATCACGAATATATACACTTTATAGGGTCAAAAATGTCTCCTTCACTGCGTTGCAAACTTCTGACTGAAATTATAATACCCTGCAAGGGTATAAAAATAATCCTCGTGCTCCAACGCCTCAGACTCCCTTAGCATTGCCTTCAAAAAACTAATTCATTTTCCATCCACTATCAGCACGTTCGTAGTTTACTGGGGAAGCTTACATATTAATAGGGTTTCCTTTGATGCCGCTATTTATCTTTACAGAAACGTTGCTTAACTCTTCTGTCTGTAATACTAAACTATTTGCAGGCAATTATGTTGTCTATAGGCGCGACCGTTCTTCACGCATTGGCGGCGGTGTTCTTATCGACGGTAAATCGAATCTTGTTTCTAATTTGGCTCCGATAATAGACTACAACTGCAATTGTTGCTGTTAGCATTCAAGTTTTCGACTATCTTGTCGATGTGCCTGTTGATGTGCCATTTTTTCATTTTTTATGTTGTTTAATAAAATTTTAATATTTTGACCATAGACCGTTAACTAAAATTATTTTTTTAATTAGTCTAGGCATATTACAAACTATATTCTTTATATTTATATTCCTTTTGAATATCCTTCCACTCAACTTGTATCCTCTCCCACTTATTTGCATTTTCATCCTTTGCCAGCCGTTTCTTTAACAAGGACAATCGATTTTCAATGTAATTTAGATCAGAACTCTTAATTACTCAATGTATTAGTTAAAAACTTTAATTGACCTTTTTTTCTATTATTTTCCTGATTGTTCCTATGACAGCTATAGGATATAGTCGTCAGATTTTCATAAAACTAAAACCGAAATTCTGAAATAAAGATAAATGGCCAAATATCAAATTATGTGAAAATATGTTGAAAACTGACAAAGTTATAATTTTTATACCCTTGCAGGGTATTATACAGAGTGGCTCATCTAGCGTTTACTTTTAGAAGTGAAAACTTCTTATGGCGCGTTGGGCACTTTTGTGGGTTCACATTTTCAGCCGTTTTCGCGACAGATGGGATTTTACACAGATATACTTACATAGCTATATGTATACTCCGAGTGTAAAGCTATGCGAGAGCGCTGCATGTTATACGCTAGGGGTCCCCAAACGCTGCTAACGACGGAGCAAATTTCAAAACATTCAATAGAAAACACCAACACTAGTAAATACTATTTTTTTCAAATGTATACACTGAAAAAAATTAGGGAGATACATTTTTATAATAAAAAATTATAAAATAACAATGACAATAACAAATACCTTGCTCAAATGCAGATGAAGAATAGAGATAAGAAAAGGAAAGTGAAAAATTGTTTTGGCAATTAGCATTGGTGCATGCCGACAGCCGTGTACATATACACATTTCCTCGCCTATGCTTCGGAGCCAATTACAAAAACAAAGGAGCCATAGAAGCAATGAGCCTGGGCACCCAGGCTATACGCAGTCTTTCCAAAACTATTATTGATGCAGTGTTCACAAGATATATACATAAATATATTTAAATCAAAATTGTTCATTTCATACTTTAGTTACCATAGACCTATTGTTTCAGCTTTAGAATTTGATGAAAATCTTGATAATAATGCTGATAATGATGATGTACGAGTTGTTGAAATTATGGATGAGAATTGATTAGTTTTGTATTTACTAATTACCAATATTTATTCATTTAAATAAAACGACTTCCTTTGAATATAGTTTCCATATTATTATACTTCATGTCCATTCAAAAAGTGCCCACATTACTTTAATAAACTTGATTTTTTATGTACAATTTCTCAAGTCGCGAGCGCACATAAAAATGCTCTCCCACAAAAAGTGCCTAACGCGCCATAACTCCAAGTTTTCACTTCTGCCTGCACTCCCGTAGTGCAACCCCCTTGTTGAACTATCGATAATTTTGACTTTGACATATCGAATGTTATTGTCAATGTGTCCGATATTTAGTGGAAGGTTTGCGGTTTACGAAATGGTTAAGTTTACGCTCGAAAAAAATTGGGAACTATTGAAAACTTTCTTCTTCAAAGTGGAGATTCTTCAACCGAAACAGGCAGCTTGTGGATAGTTTTGTGAAGCGTGTGCGTGAGACTGGAATGTTGATGGATAAAACATCCCTTTTACGTACTCGTCCAGGTCGAAAATATCGCTGCGGTCGCCGAAAATGTCAATGACAGTCCGTAGACGTTAACTCGGCACCGTGCTCATGAGTTGGACATTTCGCGCACTTCCCTGCAATGGATTTTAACCGAAGACCTCCGAATAAGGCCATATAAGGTTCAGTTGGTTCAGCAGCTTAAGCCGCAAGACCAATCAATGCGTTTTCGGTTCGCGGAATGTGCTCAGGAGCGATTGGTCGAAGATTACCATTTTTACCGAAAAATCGTGAACTCTGATGAGGCCCATTTCCACCTCGGTGGTTATGTTAATAAGCAAAACTGTCGCATTTGAGGCTCAGAAAATCCACAAGTCGTCTTGGAGTAGCCAATGCATCCACAACGAGTGACTTTTTGGTGCGGTATGTGTTCGGGTGGCATCATTGGGCCGTATTTCTTTGAATACGAGGGAGGGGTAGCCGTAACCGTTAATGGTGTCCGCTATCGTGGCATGTTGGAAGACTTTCTTTCCCCGACTGGAAGAGGAAGACATAGACGACATATGGATCCAGCAGGATGGCGCAACGTGCCACGCAGCCAACATTACAATCGATCTTTTGGCGCGGTACGTTCGAAAAACGCATAATCAGCCGAAACGGCGATGTCAACTGGCCGCCTCGCAGCTGCGATTTGACCCTGTAGGACTATTTTTTGTGAGAAGCCGTCAAGGACAAGTGTTTCGCCAACCACCCAGAGACGATTGGAGGCCTAAATCACGAGATTGAAGTCGCCATCAGAGCCATTGAGAGCTATTGAAAATGTGCTTAAAAATTGGGTCGACCGAATGGGCTACTGTAAAGCCAGCCGAGGCAACCATATAAATGAAGTGGTGTTTCATACATTAACCGCAATATTGAGGCAGTGAAGGAGACATTTTCGACCCTATAAAGTATATATATTCATAATCAGGATCAACAGACGAGTCGATCTAGCCATGTCCGTCTGTCCGATTATAGGCAAACTAGTCCCTCAATTTTGAAGCTATCTGAATGAAACTTTGCAGGTAGTCTTCTATATGCTCACACTCGTAGGAGTGAGTGATAAGTCGGAACGGGCCGGATCGGACGTCTATATTATATAGCTGCCATAGGAACGATCAAAAAAATATTTGGAAAAAAATATAACTTTTTTCAACATATAATCACCAAATTTGATATTTGGCCATTTATTATTGTCTCAGAATTTTTTATTAAATTTAATGAAAATTGGATGACAATATCGTATAGCTGCCATATAAAAAATCGGGAGCAATAGGAATAAGCGGCAAAATTTTCGAAAGAAATTATAACTTCGCTGTTTCTCAACTTATTTCATCAACATTTAGATTTGGACACGTAATATTATTCCAGAATTTTGATTTATATTTTATGACAATCGGATGAATATATCCTATAGCTGCAATATGAACATCAGGGAAATAATAGAAAAAATCATAACTCGGTTGTTTCTTAACATATTTGAATCCTAGAATTTCGTTTTTAATTACATAGTTTAATTGTAATCTGCAAGGGTATATAAACATAGGTAAGCCGAAGTTAGATTCCTTTCTTGTTTTTTTTTTTTTTTTTCGGAAAATAACTTAAGTTTTATTCAGATAGCTTTAAAACTGAAGGACTAGTTTGCGTAGAAGCGGACAGACGGACCGAAGGACAGACGGACCGAAGGACAGACGGACCGAAGGACAGACGGACCGAAGGACAGACCGACAGATGGACATGGCTAGATCGACTCGGCTGTTGATGCTGATCAAAAATATATATACTTTACAGGGTCAGAGATGTCTCCTTCACAGCGCAAAAAAAAAATGTATTTGTAAAAAAAGAAATGTGCACTAGAGGGTTAAGAACATATCATTAATAAAATCAGTAAGTGCTTTCACTCAAACAGAAGCCAATAAACTATTTGATCAGACCAACAGAAAAGTTCCGAACTTTTGAGAACCTGAACACTGTCAACAAAGCTAAACATTGAACAATCCTCTTCTACTACTCAGATTTCTAAAAATCCCCTAAGTCTATTGACAATTGATTGATTATTTCGACCAAACAACAACAAGCAGTCACAGAGGCGTTAGACTTGCAGGAAGAGATCAGTCAAGAGATCTCGAAGCTCAACCTCAACTTCAAAAAAGACTCGCGGAGAGAAAGCAAAATCCAAATCGTTGAAGGGTGGAATCAATTTGAGGATAATGACAAAAATAATCTGGAGAAATTTTGAGCCCCAGGCAATGACTCAAACTTCAGAGTTTGTCAGAGGCAAGCACAAAACATGTAGAAAAACAGATTTAAGTAAAAATTAATTTAAAAATAACTACAACACAAGTTACCTTTTATTAATTCTAAATCATAACAGATAATATACTTTCAACCCCAGAATCCATTAAAAACAAATTATATTATATTCTGACGCCTAATTAATCGGCTAACCACTTTATAATTTTCTTTCGGGTGGCTCCAAAAAGATACCGCGAGAACCTGGAAAAGGACAAAGGACATCAGGGCGAGTGTTTACAGACAAGGATGATATGGCGATCGAGGCAACAGGAATTGAAGAAAACAAAGGGGAGTCAGCAACACAGAAATCACTCTGCGCAGAACATGCTTAAGAAGAAAAAGCCATAGTACCAGGGGAAGGGACAACAGTAACCTGGAGAAGCGTATTTGGCCGAGGAAAGGGGTTACGGTGTGGTATCACACCGTCTCCTAAGAGACAGGGGAGTGAGACGCGTAGACGCGCACAAGTAGATATTAGTTGGTTGCAATAAGAGAGTAAAGAAATGAAGAATTTAAGACATGAAGAAATGGAAGGGCGAAGGAAAGGTTACACTGAAGAGGCAGAACGGGCACACTGAAGAAGTAGAACGGGTGCACTAATGCTGCCAGATGAAGAAGGAATATGCAGCCACACTGGAGCCCGCAAAATTGGTATAAACAAGATGGTCATACAGTCGGGTGTCCCGACAGTAGAATACCCTGTACCATTACAAGGCGCCGCTCGATTTCGTTTCCTATTATATTAAAATCGGTACCCAGGGAAAACCACGTAGAGGTCATTGCAGATGCAATGGAATTTTATTTTTTTAGTATTAAATGCTGTAATTATTTAGATTTACAGGGAAAAATTAAAAAAAAATTATTTGCTAAAAATATAAAAACTTTGGGGAGGAGGAGAGGGGAGGACCACTCCCCGTGAATTGAAATTCGGGACAACTTGCAATTGCTCTAACGAACGTTCTAAAAGTAGCTCTGACTTTGTTTCGCTGTATGTATGCAGGCAAAGAATGTGACCATTGTAAGTGTATTGGTGCATGTGTTATTTGGAGCCCTTTGCCTTGGCTGCCTCTTGTATACATAATAAGTATAAAGTAAAAAGACTATATCTCCGATATTTATGGTACGATCTCAATGAAATTTAGACAATCTGTGTATTTTGATAAAATACATCAAGGTTGTGAATATGGTTTACCTAACTTTATAAATTTAGGAGATATGCGTTTTTTTCAAATAGCTCCCCAAAAAAGGGGAGCAGCAAAAATTTAAAACAAACTTGATCTGCATGCAGATATAAGAAGTCTAAGTCCCAAGTTTTGTGTCTCTAGCTCTTATAGTCTCCGAGATCTAGGCGTTCATACGGACAGACGGACAGACGGACAGACGGACGGACGGACGGACAGACGGACATGGCTATATCGACTCCTTAAGTGGTCCTGACCAATATTTAGGTAACTTTTGGGGGTCTGCCACGCCTCCTTCTGCCTGTTACAGAATATCGCACAAAATTATAATACCTTTGTACCTTTGGTACATGGTATAAAAACGGACCACAGCCCTTGGGACGGCACTCAGTCTCCCCCGGCGAGCGACGAAGAAAGGACAGCAGGAGCAGCTAGATCCAGGAGTCCTAAGGAGCAGCAGGAAGGAGTTCGAGCCGGTACCTAGCGTAGTATCTAGCCGTAGTATCTCGAGTTCTGCTCATTACTGGTAGACCTTAATGGCCTATTCTCACTGATTTGTAGCACTTAAAGGTCTCTAAACCATTCTCGATAATTGTAGACCTTAAAGGCCTCTAAACCAGTCTCACTACTTGTAGACCTTAAAGGCCTCTAAACCGTTCTCACTCCATTGTAGACCTTAAAAGGCCTCTAAACGATTTTCACTAACTCGAAGTCTTTAAGGGTCTCGGACGCCCCATTTCTTAGGCTGCAAGGACGACGCAACGGATCTTCTCTACGGTCAGGGCAACGACGAGACGCCAACGAAGCCGAGCGGAAGCCACGCCACCACGGGAACACCGGAGTTGTAGCTTGTTAATAGAAATAATTGGAATAAATAAAGCCTTGATAATTGATTACTGTATAGTTTCCTGTGTCTTCTCCTCTGGTACCGGGTCGGAATCTCTTGCAGCGACCCCACCTGTACACAAATAAATTTCTGAGACGAACCTTGGCCATTCCTGAGCCACCCGAGCACTGGTGAATCGTCACAATTGTTTATTATAATATTAGAATTTATTAATAATTTCAATAAACTCGTTTATAGAATAATCTATAATATATTCAGTCGAAAAAATGTCCTAATAACCCTTCACTAATACCATCATCAAATTCAAGGGCATGGTTAGCTGTATGAGGTATAAACACACCATTAAAGGTATCTAATCTATCTCCTATTCCCATACTAGACGCGATTTCATATATTAAGCGCAATAATACCAGTCTTATAAAGTTTGGTGGGCTTGTATCTTTTGCTTTGCCATACATCTCTCCCGCAGTGTCAATAACAGACTGTTTGCCCATAGTATTTTCTTCAATTGTATTATGTTGACTTTTTGTTGCAGTGCAATATATTATAATTAATGCGACAGTACACAGAAAATGTAAAATCATTTTACTTAAATTAGTTTTATTAAGAAAACCACAAAAGATAAAAAAGTGACGCTTTTTTATATATATACTAAACGTTTTTACTTGGTATGCCACCATAGATTTCAAGTTTATTATAGAAAGTACCATACCAAGGAACCAAGAAATGATGTTGGTATATATGGAAGAAATAATCCGGTTTTGAAACTAATATGGAAGAAATAATCCGGTTTTGAAACTAATACGGTGCCGAAAGCCTTACAATGAACAAAATAAGACAATGCTTGAGCAATTTTTAATATTTAACATGTATTCTTAAAACCCGGTTATAAACACATTGTTAATGAGGAGGCTTAGATGCCTGGCAGATAGTACATAAATTATTGCCTTTTGTTGTAACAACTAGCACTTGGAACTAGGTGGACGGTTTGGATTGGTTTGTGAGGATCTGAAGACACGGCGACAGCCTCTGATGACTGAGTAAAGCTTCTGTTTGAGGTAGAAAACTTACTAATTTTATTGATGAAACTTAACAGTATTTATAGGTACAACAGTGCATACGTTAACAGAAATGGTGTATAAAAGAAATGCGGGTTACAGTGTCTTATTGCTACAGGTGAAATGATACTATTGTCCCAGTTAATTTCCTCATATCAGCAGACTATGCATATTGCGTTGACCCGGTAATATATACTTTATTTACGATAAATGCATATTGCTGCGATTGAAGAGTTATTACATAATGTTTGTTGTCTCTGGAATATTATTGCTTATAATTAAATAATTCCGAGACTGAACATTCTCCCGACTGTTGAACTGGTGTTCAACGCTAAGGTCGAAAGAAAACTTCCGTTTGGCAGGTTCTGGTGTGGATTGTTTCGCGGTCTTTCTGGTTTTGGGTGTCCAGTGTAATGTTGTCCATCTGCTGCACATCCTTCTGAGAGCCCATGCAATGATTTATAGAATTGGCATTGCTAGGCCACATGGGCAGCTATTTGGTGATGTTGCGGCGCGGTGTTTTGATTTTTCCAGTTGGTCTCCTTTAGTTTGGCCACCTTATGTTGTAAGGCGCCCAATTCCTCCAAACTTACTTCCTTGGCTGTAGTTCCTTGGACTGGCTCGGGTGTTTCTTTTAGGTCAATTGCGGTGATATTGCCAAAACGAACATATGACATATCTTTTGGAACTTACCTCATTTGATCGTATCTATCTGGTTTTCTACAGTTTTGATACGGTTGTTGGTGGCTGCACTGCTCTTTCTGACTACGTTTATAGTAGAATCCAGAATTGAAGTTTGGATTTTTAAGAGCATCATTAATACGTCTCCGTTGGACTTGACCTCTTTTATTACTTTGGACATGTAATCAGCGTATTTTGAGTCCAGTACGCCAAGTAACGTGTTTGCCACATTTCCGACTATATCGGGGGGCGATCTTCGTTGTCGAGATTGACTAATCAGCTTATTTCCTAACTGTAGCTCGCTTTGTACATGTTGAAACTGTTCATATATGGATCTACAGGCATTGACGTTTCTTAGTTCCGAACATTTATGTTTTAGTTCCGATATCCCGGCCGACAATATTTCCATGTCGCTCCAATATGGCTTCAAGTTGTAATATATGATTTTCGTCCATTCTGAGATTTCCATTCTGGAAGTGCTGAGTCGCTCATAGAATATTACAGGCTGATTTGAAAACTGAGTCACGCCTATTGATTGTCCCATTGCTAATGGCAGAATGAGAGACATGGTAATGTTGGGAGGATCGGCAACGACATATTCCGTTTTTGCGTTGGGGTTTCTTCTGCCGGCGTTGTGTCTTCGATGGAGCTGAGCCATTGTGTTTTCAGTTCTCGAATTCGCTGGTCCAGGAAACTCAAAATTGTATCGAGGCCCTGTAGTTCTCTAGAACCATTTAACGATTGTCTGTAGAGGGCTCTATTTGCAAAATCCAGTTTTTGCTTGATAATGGAAATTATGATTGTATCCGAACTAGATATATCAATGCCTAGGCCCTTTAGTGGTGCTAGGGACTCAATTGTTGTAATATACAACTCCTTCAATGACTTTGGATCGTCACTGTTTGTATGATGCTGCAAGAGACGATTGAGAACAGTTTCTGCTACATGACGGGGATTATTGTATGCGTCAACCAGTATTTTCCATGTGCTCATGTAATTTTGTTTTTTAAGATCAATATGCCTTATTAATCTTTCAGCCTCTCCAGTTACGGTAGTTTTGAGGTACCACATTTCCCTTACTGTGGGCATGTTAGTATTATGAACCGTGCATTTGAATAAATCAAAAATTGAGTCCATTTGAGTAGATACCCATCAAATTTTTGATGCGTGTGTTTGCGGCCCCAGGACTCTTTGAACATCCCCTTCCAGGCGGAGGAACGACTGCATGTCATTTCCTTCCCTGACCGGGTTTTCGTATTCTTCATCAACCGAAAAGTGGATGTCTTGATATTGGGACCATAGTGACTATATTGAATCCCTTGCAATAACCGGTCTCTGAGTATTCTTTTAGATCCCGTTTGATAGAATCGGCTATCGCCCTTTGTCGCCGACATGCTAATATCAGCTTGCTTGCAGGTTGCAGTATACTTGCAGCTTCTGCATTTCCAGGGGCATTGCTCAAGGCTGCCGTTTCAGGGGCATTGTTCAAGGTTTGAGCCATGTCTTCGGTTATGATGGTTTTGAATCTGTCGTATGAGTCACGACAGTCTACGTAGAATTTTAAATATTCAGGGGTTTTATATTCCTCTGGAATATATTTGTCATTATCCGCAAATCGATACCACTGTTCATCGATTGCGGCCAACTTTGTTGGATAATAAGTTGGATTTTGCTTTCTCTCCACAGAGTCAATTTTGAAGTTGCGGTTGAGCTTCGAGATCTCTTGACTGATCTCTCCTGCAAGTCTAACGCCTCTGTGACTGCTTGTTCCTCCTTGCTAGGCATATTAAAACTTGTTTTTATATTTTTGACCTTTGGGAGTGTTTTCTTTGCTTGGACAGCTGGATACGCTGCTGTTCGCAACCGTGGTGTGGTCGAAGGAGTAAGCAAATGGTCAATAGCCTTGGGTGGTTTCCAGAATTGAGAGTTCTAGAAAAGAATTGTTCGTCAACGTTTATCTTTGCTGACAGTGGTCTCACCAAATGTTTTTGGCAAGAGTGAAAAATCAGGAAAATTTCCAAGAGTTATGGAATCTTTCCTGTGAGTTTGACGTATTAGGGACAATTTCCTGTAAATCAGGGCTCTCCAAAAATGTTTCTTGGCGAGTGAAAAAAAAAACAGGAACCCCGTTACGGAATCTTTCCTGTAGATTGACGTGTTCGTTGGGGTCACCAAAATGATTTTTGGCGAGTGAAAAATTCAGGAAGATTCCCAAGAGTTACGAAATTTTCCTACGAATTGTAGTGTTTTTTTTTTTTTTTGAATAGACGTTGATGCACTACGGTTAGTACACTCAAGTGGCCCTTATGAAACCAGGCACGTGCCTGTTGGGGTAAGGTATTAGTAGTCGCGATGAAAAATATAGAAAAGAATACGAGGAATTAAACTACTGGCGTGCTGCCTGAATGTTTGCTTGCTTGCGTACTAAGTGTGTTAGGATCCAATGCGTTTGCTGTGGACCCCATACTGGGGGCTCGAAACGCCAGATCCATATTCTAAGATAGGACGAACTAATGAAATATATAAAGTTATAGTTACGTATGGGTCATTGAATTCTTTCGACCACCGTTTAATAAATCCCTGCATACTCCTGGCTTTATTTACCATATCTTACATGATATGATCGATAAAGTCAAGTTTGAAATCCAGGCGGATGCCCAAGTCATCATTTGAGTTAATTCTTTCCAAAGAGCAGCAGTTAAGGGTTTAAGTTGCAAGCTTGGGTAAGACACGGGAGAATTTCATAAGCTTTCATTTAGAGCCATTTAAGCTTAGTAAGTTTACGCGGCACCAAGTTTGGAAGTTATCAAGATCTGTTTGTAAATCAGACTGGCAAGCGACGTCCTTATATTGCACACAAAGCTTAACATCATCCGCGTACATAAGTACTCTGGAGTTAGAACTTCGGGCAGATCGTTAATAAATAATGTAAACAATAAGGGACCCAAATGGCTCCCTTGTGGGACACCTGAGGTAACCCTGAGAATATTAGATACGTAATTTTTAAAGAGGACTTTTTGCGTCCTGCCAGTCAGATAACTAGAGATCCACCTTAGAAGATCAATAGGAAATCCCATTAAATCGAGTTTCCTGAGAAGAAGAGAATGATTAACAGAATCAAATGCTTTGCTAAAGTCAGTATAAATTACATCTGTTTGAAGGTTATTATGGAAGCGCCTTATAATGAAGGAAGTGAGCTCCAAAAGGTTCGTAGTTGTTGATCTTCGCTTAATAAATCCATGCTGACATTGAGAAATACATACAAAGGTGCTGCAAATGTAGAGTAATAATATTTTCAAAAAGTTTAGGGACGGCCGATAATTTAAAGATTGCTCTATAGTTTTTGGCCACCGATTTGTTACCTTTTTTGTGGTAAACAATTTCAGAAGGGGAGAGCACAGGGCATCGGCACAATACCTAAGCACACAGCCCGGTATTCCGTCGGGACCCGGCAAATAAACTGGCTAAGCAGGATGAAGATCAATTAGAAGAGAGCTTTCGTTTAAAGTTGAACTGAAAATTAGGTTCGATTTGGGCATTTTGTAAGAATATGTCTGATTTAAGTCAGTGGTAGTAGAGTAAGTTGTTTGAAAAAACTGGGCAAAAGATCGGCAATTGCCTGATCATCATTTACGCTTGCATTTTCAAAAGACAGCGAGGAAGGATGCGTTAATGGTTTACGTTTAGTGTTAACAAAATTTAAAAAATGTTTAGGATCCTGTGAAAATTGGACCCTACAACGAGTAAAATAGTTTTTGTAACACCGCGCGTTCAGCACGGTGAAGTTTGACCGAGCCGATATATATTTAGAGAGGACAGTGCGAGAACCGGTTTTTTTAAATTTAGCGCACAGCCTGGACTTTACATTTT
>VNJQ01007026.1:0-11242 GCA_008042515.1 Drosophila truncata | reverse complement strand
AAATTCTGGAATAATATTAGGTGACGAAATCTCAAGTTTGATGAAAATATGTTGAGAAACAGCGAAGTTATAATTTTTTTTTCAAAAATTTTACCGATTGTTCCTACTGTTCCCGTTCCGACATATGTACGAGTGAGAGTATATAGAAGACTAATTGCAAAATTAAATTCTGATAGGTTTAAAACTGAGGGACTAGTTTACGTAGAAACGGACAGACATGTATAAGCTATGATTACATAGCTAGATCGACTCGGCTGTTGATGCTGATCAAGATTTTACATTATAGGGTCGGAGATGTCTCCTTCACTGCGTTGTTAACTTCTCACTGAAATTATATTACCCTGCAAGGGTATAAAAAACATTTGCAGTTACACGGCATCCAACCTGAGCAGGAGGAAAAGGAATCTGGCTACATGCAGATAAAAAACAATTAAAACCTGGAAAGATTAAAGTTAAAATTAATAAAAAGAATTTAATTCGATCGTATATTGGTCTGGTCACCGAAGACAATATCCCATTTAATGTGCTCAACTCACGAAACATGCGGAATATAATTGATATCATTTGTGAAGGACTTAATGAAAAAAGTGGAAAGCATGTTACATTAAATGGGAGCGTACCACATAGTAAAATTCCCTTTGCTCTGCTCTCATCTTGCTCAACAATTTTTACTATGTCTACTGATCCCCACAGCATTTTTCTAAATTTTCTGCTCTAGCACCTGGCTATAGTTAACAAGTCAGAAAACTCGGAGCAGAGCATAGTACAAAGTTTTCAATTTTACTGCTACGGCTCTGCTACTGCTCTCGTCAAAATGACAGAGCTAGCAATAGTAAAATAAAATACTACGGAAGGAGCGTAGGTTTTCAAACCCTGATTAAAACCGAAATCTCAAATTAAGTTTAACTTTTTTTTAGCTAACTTGGAAGCTAACTTTAAGACGAAATTCTGGAAAAATGTCTAAATATCAAATTTGTTGAAAATAGGTTAAAAAACTGCGAATTTATGAAAATGTAAAGCATAATGCTTTGGTTTAAAAGTTATTACCAAAACAAAACATGCCCTTTGTTTTAAACTGTTCATCAAATTAATAAAAAATCGCGATTGCGCGAATATTTTTTTCAAATATTTTGAAAATTATTTTAGAATGTGATAAATACAAAGAGAATTGCCCATATACAGTCTTTGAAAAAATAATAGAAACAACAAACAAGCTTATATTTATGCACTTGAATGGCTGGCGAAAATCCTCCATCTGAACCCTCCACGAGGGCGCCGGCTGGGCAATGGGCACTGTATTATCCCGGACCACGGGTAATGGATCGCCGCTTGCTCCAACTGATGTAATGCAGTGTCTAGCTAAGGCTTTGGTTCAAACCCTTCCGCCCAAAAAGCAGGAGGAATAGAACCTAAAACAACGGGAGCAGGTCGTGCTAGTTGTACTGCTTCTACCACAAAAACGACTCGGAGCAAACTTCTAGCACTCTTCTTCAGTTATGAGTGCTTACAGTCACCAGCAGCTTCTGTGGCAATTTATTCCTCCAGGAGCGCCCCACATGGGAGGTTTGTGGGAAGCTGGAGTCAAAAGCTTCAAAACATTGTTTTATAAGTCCACAGCCACTCGAAAATATACTTTCGAAGAGCCAAGGTCGACATCGCTCCGATGTCCGAGGACGCCACGTCCATAATCAACCGTTGGCAGCACCTTAAGGCTCTTCATCAGCGATTTCGCCCACAACGGAAGGAAAAGTACCTCAAGGAGCTTCATAAACGCAATAAGTGGCAAACCCCTATAGAGAACCTCTGCATGAGCGATATGGTCGTTATGAAGGACGACAATCTACCATCCAATAAATGGCGGCTTGGCATGATCGATGCCGCGTGTTCCGGACCGGATGGTCACGTCCGAGTAGTGGTCATCATGCGTCATGTCGCGAAGGTCGTACTGCTGCCGTGGATATCCTCCTTACGTCCGCAATAACCGGCCTCACCTCTACTCCATAGTCCTTATCGCCTCCTAGTTCTAAGTCTCATCTCTAACTTTTATAGAATTCTACAATTTTTTATACCGTCTATCAGATCAAACACGATGTCACCACGTCCACGCAACGCCAGCGTTTAAGAAAGCAGACGTACTCGAGGTATAAACTTCTACCGCTGCCGAGTCTGCCACGGAGTCCATCCGCTACGGAAGTGTGGTCGATTCCTTCGGCTGAGTGTCGAGAGGCTCTGCGCAGTGCTCGCCAAGCGCTATTGCGCGACGGAGCGACGGAGGATCATTATATTGCATATAAATGAACGACCGATGCCCTGACGCCAGTCGCGTCAACCCTCTCAATACTCGTCTGCCGCGTCTCGGCCCGCGTCCGCCGCACCTGGGCTCTCTCCTGTCGTTCCTCGGAACGCGTCCAACGCCTCGCAGATCGCTGTCGAATCGGCGACGGCGCCGTCACTGTCTTCACTGCTGCAGCGGCACAGCGTTAACGTCCTTCCGACGGGGTTGGTGCGGATTGATACCTGGACGCGAGACTTCGACACCGCGGCTCTTATAGACCCTTGCACACCGACGAGCTGCATCGATGCTTCGACCAACGTAGGTGGGAAACAGATTTCTCGTAGGGTCCAAAACGGATGCCAATTTCCGACGCAACCTCAGCTTTAAAATTGAACCGATCCGTGTGCTCAACGAAACTGTGCGGGACTACTTCCAGAACATCAGACTAGCGAAAGAACGCTTCTATCTCCCTGCTACAATCTCCGAAGTCCTGGGAGCGGATGTGAACGAGAAGGTGATGCAGCCGGGTTTTTTTGAAGGTGCAGGACGGGTTACCGGTGGCCCAAAGCACCGTATTTGGATGTGTCCTGTTCGGAGGTTGTCACCAACCGTTAACAGGCGAACCCTGTTGCAACCCGAGTGTTTGCAATATCTCCTAAATTTGTAATATTCGAAACGTTTGAGTATTTTATCAAATTACACAGATTGTCTAAATTTCATTGCGATTGCGTCTTAAATAGCGGACATATAAGCTTTTTACTTTATCCATATTATGTATACAAGAGGCAGCCCAGGCAGAGGGCACCAAATAAATAAAAACGTGCATTATACATTTTAGTTTAGTTATTAAAATTCATGACAAACTGGTTGGTGGTGCATCTGTCTAAGTTGCAGTCTAACGAAACGTTCGTTAGAGTAATTGCAAGTTGTGCCGAGTTAAATTCCAAGTCAAAATTTTTATATTTTTTACAAGTAATTTTTATACCCTTGCAGGGTATTATAGTTTCAGTCAGAAGTTTGCAACGCAGTGAAGGAGACATCTCCGACCCTATAAAGTCTATATATTCTTGATCAGCATCAACAGCCGAGTCCATCTAGCCATGTCCGTCTGTCCGTCTTTCCGTCTGTCTGTCCGTTTCTACGCAAACTAGTCTCTCAGTTTTAAAGCTATCTGAATGAAACTTTGCAGTTAGTCTTCTATATACTCTCACTCGTAAATATGTCAGAACGGGCCGGATCGGACAACTATATCATATAGCTGCCATAGGAACGATCGGTAAAATTTTCGAAAAAAAAATATAACTTTGTCAGTTTTCAATACAATTCCACCAAATTTGATATTTGGCCATTAATTATTATTTTCGGTTTTAATTTCATGAAAATCGGACGACTATATCCTATAGCTGTCATAGGATCAATCAGGAAAATAATAAAGAAATCATAACTCCGCAGCTTCTTAACATATTCACATCAAATTTGAGATTTGGCCACTTAATAATTTTTCAGAATTTTAGTTTTAATTTCATGAAAATCGGCCGACTACATCCTATAGTTGCAATAGGAACAATCAGGGAAATAATAGAAAAAATCGTGATTTCGCCGTTTCTCAAGGTATTTTCATTAAATTTTAGATTTGGCCACTTAATATTATTTGAGAATTTTAGTTTGAATTTCATGAAAATCAGACTACTATATCCTATAGCTGCCATAGGAACAAACATAGTTTCGCTATTTCTCAAAATATTTTAATCAAATTTGGGATTTGTCCACTTACTATTATTATTTCAGAATTTCGAATCTGCAATCTGCAAGGGTATATAAACTTCGGATCCGCCCGAAGTTAGCTTTCCTTTCTTGTTTTTTTTTTTTTTTTTTTTTTTTTTAACAATGTTCCGATCGTTCCTATGGCAGCTATATGATATAGTCACCGATCCGGCCAGTTCCGACATACATATGTACGAGTGATATAGTATATAGAAGACTACCTGCAAAGTTTCATTCAGATAACTTTAAAACTCAGGGACTAGTTTGCGTAAAATCGGACAGACGGACATGGCTAGATCTACTCGGCTGTTGATCCTGATCTGCGTTGCAAACTTCTGATTGAAATTATAATACTCTGCAAGGGTATAAAAACCAACAATATAAGTATTATTACCGTTATGAATTGTACGTACCATGAATAACTTTCAATGCGTCCAAATATTGTGATACCGCTTGTTTGTATAGAAAGAGCATTGTTGATTGCCTCGAAACGTGAGCTCTCTAATAACTTCATTTTTTGTTGAATAATTTAATTTCAGAAATATCCAGGTCCATTCATTCGACTTTTGATTATTAAAAATAAATTGTTACACTTTTCTTAAGCGGTCTTCTGTCTCATTGAACTACTCGGTAAGTTATTAATTCCCACTTGATTATTTAACATAAGGTGTATGGGAAACAATTGTTCAATGTTACTCAATTTTGCTTGTCTCAGCATGGTTATGAGATTTGCAATACTTTTTCAACAATTTCAATCTGGTATGATATGTATTGTTATGATCTGTTCCCGCGACTTTCTGCAGTTCCTTAATATCTCACTTCAACGTCAATGAATCAGTGGTGGCAATGTTTTTTCTGTTTAGAAAACACTTTGGTATATTATTAAATATTTTCATTATGGGTTATACCTAATCAACATCAAACTTAGCATAAAAACACAAACATGCATATATGCACAGATGTATGCATGCAAACATATGTATACTTGTTATGAGGAAATACATAGCTATATATAAAAAAAAAATATATATATATATATTTGCACTGTACTAAATGTAATAATTATAATTAACAATTTATTCTAACTATTTTCTTTAATTATAAGCACATTTATTAATTAAAAATATGTGGGTTAAATATTTACGAATGCATTTGTATATATTAATTAAAAGTCATACACATATACATATACAGTGATTTCATACTAAAATAATTTGAATCATTTCATTACTAGCAAACTAGATCTATTAGAATCTAATAAAAATACCAACAAGCTATAACACAGATGCAATTTTCCGAAACTCTATGCAACAATGTATTGCAATCGAACCAGCTCAGATGTAAAGGGCCTACATTTTTATTTAGGGTATTCCCTTTACGTATAAACTTATATATAGCCGCGAAAGTCGATAGTTCTAAATAATACATACTAGATACTAGTCGTCCATGACGCATTACATAACCAATCCGAGCAAAATAAAAAATATGTAAAATTGTCTCTTTCAAGATATTAATGACGTCGAAGAGATATATTTTACTAAGTTTTTGGAAAGAATCCGAATCAGGCTTCAGAATTTTTCTATTACGTTTTCCGTATGCGGGTAATGCCCTAATCCCACACAGTCCATCCGTTTGAAACCGTTGGGATTTTTCTCAGATGTGAAACTCGTGTTCCTATAGAGCTACATCCTATAGAGCTACATCTACACCCCCCATCCGATTTGGCAGCTGTCAGTCATACAATACGGAAAAAAATGTGTTCAAATATGGAAGATTTTGCTGTTTTGGCTGTTGTACAGCAACAAACACAAAAATTGGCGGAGGCTCTAATATCAGTTTGCTCAAAAGAAGACGAAGATTTGGAGGCTATGCAACGACTCCAGAATTATTCAAAATTCTAGCCTAGCAAGAATCTCGAATCTAATCCTTCAGGAAAAGCGAAGGAGGTCTGTGGCATAAAAGTCCCGCTGCTGCTTATTGGGGACTCGGCTTTCCGATTTCCCAAACGCTGATGAAGCCATACCCATTTTCTAGGACCGCATCCTTGGAACAGTGCACTTACAGCGAGATGTTGAAAATGCATTTAGCCATTTGAAAGCCAGGTTTCGGTTTATTGGCAAGGGGCATGAAAGTCACTACAAAAACAATAATAACAATTAACCTGTTGCATTTTGCAGAATAATTTAAATGAGCAGAACATTGTTATCAGAGATAATTGGCAGCTGAAAGCTAATGACCCACAGGATCAACCAAATCGTAGTAAAATGTCTGCAGATTTAAATCAACCTGCAGAGAGAATAAGATCTGCAATTGCCCAATATTGTCTAGATGGTATTAATAAAATAAATGTTTGAAATTAAAAGCTTGTTCTTTTCTACAATTTCCTTGTCATTGCTTAGGTTAGGGAGCTTTTCAGGAGTCAGGCTTCCCGAGCGCTGTGTTCCCCTGAATGAGGGATAAGCTTCAGGCTCAACTTTTATATATCTTGATGCGGAACCTTAAATTTTCCACCTGTTCAACAATTCCTATGTTCCAATTCATATGTTCCAATCAAAATGTTTCATTTCATATGATCCATTTCATATGTTCCAATTAAAATGTTCCAATTCTCAATTAAAAAATTTCAACAGAAGAATTCTGAGTTAAAAGTCAAAGAAAAAAGTACATCAAATTTTGATGTACAACGGATGTGGAACGAAATGAGAACGTTCGGATGGAGAAAATCATATGGAACATCCGCCCAACGGATGGGGGACGGCAGATGGAGCTGTGTGGGAATACCCTATAACTCAAAAATATTTATTAAAATTTACTATATTACGAGCTTAGAATACGTGACGTTTTTTTACCTGAAAGGGACAGAAAACCAATTCTGATTAATTTGTGTAAATACCCGGTTTAAAATCGCAGAATTATATTGTAATGGCCTTATAATATAGTAATGCAGTTTTCATTAATGAGAGATTTCATAAGAACCTAGAACCAAATGTTCGACTGGCTTATATCCAAATTTGCGTTATTCTTTATCTTCCTATACATATATGTAAATGGAAGTTCTTCTGAACTCCCCGGAATCTGCTCAAATTGGTAGCGTTCACCAGAACAACATGATCACTGTTGGATCAGTAATCAGTAATCAATTTTATGAATATTTTAAAATATTCCTAATATTGTCAAAGTAATAGTTTTTGACCAGAGACCTCATAAAATAATTTATTACTGAATGTGGCGCACTGTATACTTAATGCTTGTTTACAAAAGAATAATAATTATATAAATAATTATCAATTCGTTGAAGTTAAGTAATTATAAGGACTGACCACTGCTTCATTAATATTAATTTATTTTTCCTTTGAGTACGTTCTTATTTCTCTATTTTTCTTTTCGATACTTCAACCATCGATATAATCCATCAGTATCGCGGACTATTTTTGCGATCCTTTTTTGGGGATCATGATGGATAAAATCAAAAATCAAATCAAATCAAAAAATTAGGGATGAAACGCACTATTGATAGAATCCATCAGTGATCAGTGATCATGTTGTTCTGGTGAACGCAACCAATGGTTGTCAGTTAAAACATGTTTTGGAATTGGTGCTGGAACTGGTTCGATAATCCAAAAATCAGAAAGTTATCGAACGAAACTTGTTATTATCGAAACAAACGGAGCTTGGATGTAATTTGGACTCAACTTTTTCCTATCACTAGGCCCCATACAAATTCTATGTAAAAAACTGATTTTAACGTAATAACAGAGATTAGCGTAAACAAACCCTTAAACATAAGCAATAAATAATGCTATTAATTTCTGGAGTCTTCGCCGAAGTATGCCTGTTTTTATATGCAAATGCAAGTCCACACATTTTTTTACTTTATGCATACAAATTAATTTACAAGTTAATTTTGCAGTTCAAGAACTTCGTCAAAATTAATTTGTATTGCTGTAGTGTCATAATAGTGTAAACCAGGGCTCGGCGCTTCGCAAACCCATGGGTCAGGCAGAGCCTCTGCTGTCAGCAAATGTGGCCTCGTGTGGCCTCGGCAAATGGCTTCGGCTCAGCTGCTCAAGGCATTAGTGCTGTCAGATTATATTGCACTAGCTAAATCCAGCCACTCTTGGCGGAAAATAGCTATTTTTTATATTAATAGCTATTGGTTTTGCATAGAAAACCAAATGCTAGCTATATTATTTTCAAATTTCTGAACAGAAAATTAAATCAGTTGCTGAGGAGAAGTAGGGTTGTCGAATATTTTTCAAATATCGTATCAACGATATTTTCGGTTTTAAAAAATATAAGAATGATATTTAATATATCATATAGAAAAATATTTTGATATTTTTTCTCTCCTGCTATTAAAAAAAAACTAATGTGCCCCACAACAAAAAATAAACATATTATAATTAGTCATTTCATTTAATATTTTAATGCCAATATTTGGTTTTAACAGATCTTAAAAATACTCGTTGCTTGACGTGTAAGTCCGTCATTCTGCTTCTAGCGTCGATAACGACTCATTTTATGGCGGATGCCAGCCGCTCAGAAGGCACCGATCTACCTGGGGTGATAAGATGTTTAAAGGCCACCTAGTAAAGGCCCGGAATGGTCGCCCTATGTGATTTCCATACTTCCAACGGGTTACATTCCCACGCAGCTTGGGGCAAGCTAAACTACAATTTGAGCTCACTGCTTGTGATTGAGTGAATGCACTTGGCGGTGCCGCCCGTTATATTTGTATAACTAGATCAAATAACCAACGGTTTGAATTCAGAGTGACCAAGGAAAAAATATCAAAAACAATCAAAAAAATATTGTAATTTCGATTTTTTGGC
The DNA here is from genome assembly GCA_008042515.1 of Drosophila truncata. NCBI lineage: Eukaryota > Metazoa > Arthropoda > Insecta > Diptera > Drosophilidae > Drosophila > Drosophila truncata. The sequence goes on along the minus strand of VNJQ01007026.1, from coordinate 2,371 downwards.
AAAAAAATATCACGATATAAATATATAATTTTTACAAAAAAATATCGATATATTGATATTTTGATATATTATCAACAACCCTATGGAGAAGTCAACGAATACCATTTGAAATGGAAAAAGAATTTTGGGTTAGGGTTGATGAAAATAAATATCCGAACCCAAAGAACGCAATATATAAAATTTATTCAATGTTTGGAAACACTTACAACTGCAAAGTGGCGTTTTCGAGTATGAAAATTCTTTTAAGCAAATTGCGAAATTGTGCGTCAGATAGACAGACGTTTTGGGGATAAAAGAATTTATTAGGGAGATTAATTTTGACGATCTAACGAAAACGTACTAGGGTTTAATAAATGAACTAATGATTATTTTTATTTTACTTTTCTTGTATTATTATTATTATTATTATTTTTATTTTGCTTATCTTCCATTATGGCTATTTAATTATTTTTCCTTTTTTGTTGAGTGTAAAGCAGAATTACGACATTTACATTTTTTAAGTTATTATTTAAATTTAAATTTCAATTTTTATTTTATTTAAAATATTTATCTTTGTTTTGTACATATTTTTGTTAGGTGTAAAGCAGTTAACGAAACTCACGAAGTCGTTTTCGTTCCTTTACTTACCCACACATATGCAATTTTGGCTTTGCCTGGAGTAAACATTGGTTGCGTTCACCAGAACAACACTGATCACTCATGGATTTCTATCGATAGTGCGTGTCATCCCTAATTTTTTGCAAGATTTTAGTTTAATGATCACCAAAAAGGGATCGTAAAAATAGTCCGCTACCTTTTCGTGATACTGATGGATTACATATATCGATGGTTGAAGTATCGAAAAGAAAAATAGAGAAATAAGAACGTAACCAAAGCAAAAATAAATTATTATTATTGAAAGCAGTGGTCAGTCATTATAATTACTTAATTTTAACGAATTGATAATTATTTATATTATTATTGTGCAGTGCTGCATTAGGATGAAATAAATTTGACAGCACGCCTTTTCAATTAAATAAGGCGCCACATTCAGCAATAAATTATTTTATGAGGTCTCTGGCCAAAAACTATTACTAGGACAATTTTAGGAATATTTTTAAATGTGATCAGTTTTGGTGTACAAGTTAGGAATGCAAAAACATCGGTGTATCATGTTTTTAAAAACGGGATATATCGATGTATTTTTCACAACATCGATGGTTTTACTAAGAAAAACGATTGGTAAATGTGAATATTTTTTTCAATTTGTTAGGTATTCTTACAGTTTTCTACAGATAAAACCAATTTGACATCGTCCTTGTAAAAAAGGACAAGTTTCTGCACTTACCTTTTTTTTTGCGTTAATCGAATTAAATTGAAATTTAGAAAATTAAAAAATTAACTCGATGTTTCAGCGATGTACTCACTAGCGATGTTTTTCCATCACTAGTACAAGAGAAATGCCATCATACCCTATTAACGTAGATCGCTAAGTTTACGTACATATGTGCGTCAAATTAGCGTCGGTGAGTTAGCTTCGATGTGGAACGGTGGGAAAATGTAATCGGATTAATATTTTCTATTTTACGGCTTTAACTTGAATAAAATAAAACATTTAAATGCTAAAAAAAGAATTTACTATTGTTTTTTACTGGGTTTGGGGATATTTGACCTTTGGATCTATTAAAAAACCTTTGAAAAATCGGGTGTTCACAATTTTTCCAATATTATGGCTAAAAAGGTATTATGCCAACAATGCGGTATACCAGGATAAAGGATATTTATTGCAGCCGATGAAAGTTGATTCGGATCCAAGAAAGACCCATGCAAACTTGTAGACAAAGTGTAGTCGGCCTTAGAAGTGTTAGACTACTTTATCCAGAACAAGAAAGGAAGTTATCTTCGGCTCGCCGAAGTTTATATACCCTTGCAGATTGCAATTGAACTATAAAATTAAAAATGAAATTTAAAAATAATAATAATTGGCCGAATCTCAAATTTGATGAAAATATGTTGAGAAATAGCCATGTTTTGATTTTTTCTATTATTTTCCTGATTGTCCCTATGGCAGCTAAAGGATATAGTCGTCCGACTTTTATGAAAATTAAACCGAAATTCTGGAATAATATTAGGTGACGAATTGAAGACTGACAAAGTTATAATATTTTTTCAAAAAATTTACCGATCGTTCCTATGGCAGCTATATGATATAGTCGTCCGATCCGTCCGTTCCGACATATGTACGAGTGAGAGTATATAGAAGACTAATTGCAAAATTAAATTCTGATAGGTTTAAAACTGAGGGACTAGTTTACGTAGAAACGGACAGACAGACGGAAAGACGGACAGACGGACATAGCTAGATGGACTCGGCTGTTGATGCTGATCAAGA
>VNJQ01007025.1:0-15979 GCA_008042515.1 Drosophila truncata | reverse complement strand
AAATGCTTTGCTGAAGTCAGTATAAATTACATCTGTTTGAAGGTTATTATGGAAGCCCCTTATAATGAAGGAAGTGAGCTCCAAAAGGCTCGTACTTGTTGATCTTCGCTTAATAAATCCATGCTGACATGGAGAAATTACTGATCTTCAAAGGTGCTGCAAATGTGGAGTAATAATATTTTCAAAGAGTTTAGCGATGGCCGATTATTTAGAGATTCCTCTATAGTTGTTGGCCACCGACTTGTTACCTTTTTTGTGGACATAGGAATAACAAATGATTCCTTCCAAATAAGGGGAAAGTGCGAGGTTTCTAAGGATAAGGTAAACAATTTCAGAAGGGAAGGGCACAGGGCATCGGCACAATACCTAATCACACAGCCCGGTATTCCGTCGGGACCCGGCAAATAAACTGGCTTAGCATGATGAAGATCTAAAAGAAGAGAGCTTTCGTTTAAAGTTGGACTGAAAATTAGGATCGATTTGGGCATGTTGTAAAAATATGCTTGATTTAAGTCAGTGGTAATAGAGTAAGTTGTTTGAAAAAACTGGGCAAAAAGATCGGCAATTGCCTGATCATCATTTACGCTTGCATTTTTAAGATACCGAGGAAGAATGTATTAATGGCTTACGTTTAGTGATAACAAAATTGTAAAACTGTTTAGGATCCTGTGAAAATTTGACCCTACAACGAGTCAAATAGTTTTTGTAACACTGCACGTTCAGCACAGTGAAGTTTGACCAAGCCGATATATAATTCGTCAGTGCGAGAACCGGTTTTTTTAAATTTAGTGTACAGCCTTGACTTAACATTTTTTAAGCGAGTCAAGCGACTTTTGTATACCCAGGGGGTTTATTCGAAATTCAGGGATAGAGAAAAATGAATTCATGGCATTGTCAAAAATATCCACAGCAATCTGACCAGTCAAAATCGTAAATAAAATTATTCAGCCGGTCCAAGTCCGACTTGCGAAAGCAGTAGACTCTTTTGGCTGGACGTATATAAATTTTTATCAGCACCAATGTCGAGTGTCACATCGAATGTCGGATGATAGGGATCTTCAGGTTGCGTCAGCGGCGCAACCCTTGCTAAACTAACTCTTGCCGGATCAGAGACAAAACTGAGATCAAGAAATCGCCCTATGGAATTTCGTACATGGTTGACTTGAGACAGTGAAATGTCGAACAAGCCACCAATAAAATCATGTTGTGTTGAAGATTAAAGTGTGTTAAAGGAGTTATTTAGGGACCCAGGAATATTAAAATCACCCAGGACTACTAAGTGGTCCCTGTCAGAAAGTGTGTTGGAAACCATACGAATTGCGGAAAGGTGGTTCCAAAAAATAGGAAGTTCCGACAATGGAGGAATGTAGGAACATGTAATAAAAATAGAGCTACCATTGAATAATAGCTTTATACAAAGGAATTCAACATCTTTGTATTCCTCGAAAGTTACTAATTCTGACGTGAGAGTGGAGTTAACCGCTATTAGGACCCCACCCCCGCGTCTGACAAGCCGATCTAGTCGATAAATCGTGAACGCAGCTGGAAAGACTTCGGAGCTTAGAATCTCCGGCTTTAACCAGGTTTCTGTGAATACAATAACATGGGAGGCGAATGCCAAACTATTAGAATACACTTTAGGCAACTTACTACATAAGCTTCTTAAATTCTGATACGAGATAGAAAGAGAGGTGTTTAGTTTTTTTTGACAGAGTTGGAGGACGTAGAGGGCGCAGTGGTCAGATCGGGCTTGGCTTCATATTCTTTGATAACTACTACTCCTGCCAGAATTTGGTAGAGCATATCGTGACAAACAATTCATTTTCGGCTCTTATTTTGCCTCGTATAACGGTAATGACATCTTCCAATGTTTGACCAGGGGAGAGCCGCAAAACCAAATATCTGTTTCGTAGGTAAAGGCATTTGGCAAAACAGACTGAGTATCTGTCGTGCCATTATCGACCGGTAGTCCGGCGATTATGCCCTGGGGAGTTTAAAAGACGTGGCTATGGGGGGTCGAAATTTGTGATCCCAACACTCGATCTCAGAATTCTGGGAGTTAATTCTGAGATCGAGGGCTGTGCCGATAGAGGCTGTTGCTGAGAGCCATCCGCGGGTTGCAGGGATCCGTCAACGTGCTGCACTTTGCGCCTTGGAGACTCATTTAATAGCGTAAGGCTATTAAATTGCTTGCCAAGCGCTAAGAACATGTTATGAGTTTTGTGAAAACTCGATAACACCTCCTTAAAACCGCCCTTGGTCTGCCGCATGAAAGACAACATTTCCCTTTCAACTTCACGACAGGCTTCGCAACAGTAACGTAAGCCGATATTTTTCCTCACGTCATCAACCGTCCGGCCGGCAACTCCAATGCACTTTGCATGCAAAATGTTGTCGCACAACCAGCAGCCGATGGTGTGATCGCTGGAAGAAATTACCTAATTACAGGTTTTGGCAAAGCAGATGTTATCAGAAGACATTATAAGGACTTACCACTGTACTAGTTACATTAACAAGAGAGAGCGACAGATATGATAAAAGTGTAGCTGCACAGAGAGAGTTGGAGAGCGTATGAGTGGGAGAGCATGAGAGCGTGGGAGTAAGCAGGCTTAGAGACGTTTAGCTGTCGCGACGGCGCAACAACGACTAAACGGGAGAGGCACAAAGAGGAATGCAAAAATGCAAAGAAAACAATCACTGCAGCACAACTAAATTGTGAAAATAAAAGAGATTAAATGCGCAAATAAATATATAGCTGCATGCACACGCGAAGTGAACGGGAACTATAAAGAACACAATGTAGAAGTTTTAAATAAGACGCGATGGTTTTTAGCAAAGTTAATACACAAAAACGAGAGCGCAAGAAAAAAAAACACGACCGTTCACTTTGAAGGAGAAAGAGTAAGAAAGAGAGGCTGTCATAGGAACAATATGGAAAATAGTAGAAAAAAATCATAACTCCGCTGCTTTTCAACATATTTTCATCAAATTTGAGATTTGACAACTTATTATTATTTCAGAATTTTAGTTTTAATTTTATAAAAATCGGACGACTATATTCTATAGCTACCATTGGAACAATCAGGAAAATAATAGAAAAAAAAATTTGCTGTTTCTCAACATATTTTCATCAAATTTGAGATTTGGAACTTGTTGGAATTTGTTCGATAGTCCGTTAATCAGGAAGTTATCGAATGAAACTAATTCTTATCGAAACAAACTTAGCTTGGACGTAACTTGGACGCAACTATTTCCCATAACTAGATTCCATACAAATGCTTTGTAAAAAAACTGAGTTCGCCCTGTTAACGCAATAACGCCACACTATAAACTTAAGATTTTGTAGATCTAATTCGGTACTAATGTTACGTCAAAAGAATGCCTCAGTCAGCTCGCACAAATTCTCGTATTCTCACCTTACCGGTACAATTCTATTAGGTTTAAGAAAATCTCGTATTTTTTAATTGCGTTTTTCTATCAATTATAATGTCATTCACAATGGAATCGTATATAATACAATATGAAACAATATTTGTAGACCATTTTGATTATTGTTTAAATTTACAAAACAAATCGGATGCCGTACAAAGGACTCGCAGAATGTTAGCGATATTTTCGCTGCACACACTCCCAATTCATCAAAAAATCGTTCATAATAGTATTGATCTGGTCTTTTGACTTCGTTTTAGACTTCAATACCCCTACTTTCTTATTATTTTCGTTTGTCCTCTCCTGATTACAATTCTTAGCCATGTGGCCAGTTTTGTTGCATTTAAAGCATAAAATTGGCGCACTGCATTCCTTCGCAAAATGACCCTCTTTGCCCCATTTAAAATATTTCTTCTTAATATGGGAAATTGGTTTTCTTGTGCTGACGCCCCTGGTACTATCCTTGATCCTTCCGTAAATTTTTATCTCTGCTTACAATTCGTCAAGTGTTTGGCATCGGTACAAGTTACTCTTCTTCAATTTACTATCTGGAATACCATCTACGAAGTACGATATGAAACTTGCGTCATTTAATTTGACTTGCTTCCCAATCTCAATAATGCTATACAAATATTTACTTAACGATTCTTTATCAAGCTTTACTCTGTTTTTAAGTTGTTATCTTGTAATCTTGAATATATTTTAGCGTAAGTCTCGATGCACTCTTAAAACTCTCTGTCTCTGCCTCTCGATATTCGCAAGACTTAACTGAGTGCGTCTCTTGCTCTTCTTCATCCTCCTGAACGTCTTCTCCTAAATTGTAATGTTCCAAAAGCCAATCCTGCAGCTCTGCTTTCCTACCTGTGGGATCCAACTCTTAAAAATCGCTCTTTGACTGCAACTCCCTCGACGACGTCACTTTGCTCTTACATGCACAGTCCTGTTTGCTACTCCACACACACACCACGCGGCCTTTTCACCAATTCTCAGACAGTTCCGTTTCCGAAGAATTTCAGCGGAGTCTCACTTCTCTTCTTCTTGTTCAACACATACAAGCTGCATCTCTGTATGCATGTGTGACACCAGCAACACGTGGTCCTTCCACCAATTCTCGGAAAGTTCCGTTTTCTAAGAATTTCAGCGGAGTCTCACTTTTCACAGTTTTTTTTTTCTCTCTTTAGCGTCGCACTGAACTTTTTATACCATGTACCAAAGGTACAAAGGTATTATAATTTTGTGCGATATTCTGTAACAGGCAGAAGGAGGCGTGGCAGACCCCCAAAAGTTACCTAAATATTGGTAAGGACCACTTTAGGAGTCGATATAGCCATGTCCGTCTGTCCGTCCGTCCGTCCGTCTGTCCGTCTGTCCGTCTGTCTGTATGAACGCCTAGATCTCGGAGACTATAAGAGCTAGAGACGCCAAACTTGGGACTTAGACTTCTTATATCTGCACGCAGATCAAGTTTGTTTTAAATTTTTGCTGCTCCCCTTTTTTGGGGAGCTATTTGAAAAAAACGTATATCTCCTAAATTTATAAGGTTAGGTAAACCATATTCACAACCTTGATGTATTTTATCATAATACACAGATTGTCTAAATTTCATTCAGATCGTACCATAAATATCGGAGATATAGTCTTTTTACTTTATACTTATTATGTATACAAGAGGCAGCCAAGGCAAAGGGCTCCAAATAACACATGCACCAATACACTTACAATGGTCACATTCTTTGCCTGCATACATACAGCGAAACAAAGTCAGAGCTAATTCTAGAACGTTCGTTAGAGTAATTCCAAGTCGTCTCGAATTCAATTCACGGGGAGCGGGAGGACCGCTAAGTCAAAGTTTTTATATTTTTAGCAAATTTTTTTTTTGTTTTTTCCTGTAAATCAAAATAATTACAGTAATTAATACTAAGAAATAAAAAAAATAAAATCCCATTGCATCTGCAATGAACTCCACGTGGTGTTCCCTGGATACCGATTTGAATATAATAGGGAACGAAATCGAGCGGCGTCATGTAATGGTACAGGGTATTCTACTGTCGGGACACCCGACTGTATGTCCATCTTGTTCCAAATGTTTCTTTGGACACCACCAATACACACGTATACATATACATATACGCAAATGTTTAACTGCGTGCAATTTTGACGAATTGCAAAAAGAAATTTCCAGAATGTTCTTTTATATTAATCCCGGACGAGCCTCCAATATTTGTAGGGTTGTAACTTTAGTGAGTTGCTACAAATGTTTATTTATTATATTATTTTCTAGATCTTTTTTAACATTAAACTAATTAACATATTTCCGCGCTTTTCTCAAAAACCTTTTCTTATTTCACAACCGTTCTCCTCCAACTTATAATTCAGTGTTTCTGCATTTCATAATGTGTAAAATCTTATATCCTTAATACTAGATTTACATATCAGTACATTATACTTAAATATATTACGGATATACTATACTCTACAAATATATATAATTTTGTATAAAAATAAAAAAAATACATTAAATTGAAATAGGGTCTTGGCGCATGTTTTTTTAGTTTAGCTCATGGATAGATCGTATTTATGAGGAGGCTGCAAGGTATTGCATAAACTATTGCCTTTTGTTGTCGCAACTAGCACTTGGAACTAGGTGGACGGCTTGGGTTGGTTTGGTTGGTGAATGAGGATCTGGACGACGCTACCTATGGATAGGTGAGTCTCCATGAGGATCGGCTAGTTGGAGTTGGTGAGCTGGGCCTCGGTGCCCCTTCCCATCGCGGGAATCTCATTGGCGTGAGAGAGTTAGGGACAAGCGCAATTATATTTAATTAGGAGTTAGGTGCATATACATATATGTACAGTATTTATTAATAAGAATAGGTGTAGTTATGTTATGTTTAACAATGATTGAAAATGATATTCAAATACGGACAACTGCTACGACTTATTTTTACGACTTTCTGATGCAACTTCTGACGATCGACGACGACTAAGTGTGACCACCTTCCATTTACGCTTCCATCTCCTCTCTCGCTCCCCGATCTGCGTCGTTTATAGGTTCCGTAAACCTGGTCATACTGCAAGTGTGTACCTGCCGCTGCCCAGTGTGACCCGTTTTTAAATTCGGACTTTCTGGTACATGTTTTATCAGGACCTTCGGTATAAGCAGCTTTGCGTACATCGTAGCACCCGTTTCTTTCAGTCCAGATTAAGCTGCTGAGGAAGCCCATCTTTACCACCCAAGGGGCTTGCATTAATATAATAGCTTTAACCACAACAGGGCAAATAATCCTAGTGGGTCGAATATTTGCGATGATTTTGAGCTTGCCACACACTTGGTGATGGTTGACGCTTCGCTTTTATGGAATCGTCCACATAACTGATCCTTTTGTGGTATCCAGAGCAAACCCAAAATCTTACTACTATGCTGTTGGAGTGTTTCGTCAAGTTTGACGTAAGGGACAGTGTCTTCTCGAGGAATTTGGGTTAGTACTTGATCGTTGTTGGAGCCCCACTTTCGAAGCTTGAATCCGGATGGTAGCAGTATTTTGTTTAACTCTTGTTGAATTTGGACTGCTTTTGGAATATTGTCTGCTCCTGTGAGGCAGTTGTCCTCGTAAAAATCATGTTTGAGTACAGAGGACACAAGCGGTAGATGGTTCTTGGCTTTCTCGGCCAGATAATCCAAGCATTTAGTAGCAAGAAATGGGGCTGATGTAATACCGTATGCGATTGTTTTAAGTCTGTAAAACTTTAGATCGTCAGCCGCTTTTTTCCGCCATTCGATTAACTGGTGGAACTGGTGATCAGGGTGCATCCACACCTCGCAATACATATTCTCTATATCTACGGTAAATACGTATCTGTGGGTGCGGAAATGAAAAATTGCAAACAACTCGCTATGCACCGTGGGTCCTGCGTACAATATATCATTAAATGATTTGTTGCTTGTTGTTTTACAGGAAGCATCGAACACTGCCCTTAGTTTTGTAGTGCTGTTTTCGGGCTTCAATACACAGTGATATGGGATGAAGTAGTGATCCGAAGGTAACTGTGACTGATGCACCAATTTTATGTGCCTGAGGTGTTCATATTCCTCCATGAAGTCGACATATCCCTTCCAGACTTCTCGTGCCGTTCGTCGCTCTAATGCCAAGAATCTGTTGGTTGCAGTCTTCTGAGATGCCCCCAGGGCTGAAGTTCCTTCAGAAAATGGAAGTTTTACAATGAATCTTCCATCTATTTCCACCTGTAAATTTGCTACGAAATGAGATTCGCAGTGAGCTTCTATTGGAGATCGAGCCTTCTCTTTGGTGTCTAGATTTTCTAGTGGCCAAAATCGTTCTAGTAGCGTATCAACCTTATCTTCTGAGGTTGCCGCTGCACCAATTGCTGCTGAATCTTGCTCAGCAGAAATTCTTCCGGCCCCAATCCATCCAAGACTTGCATTTTCGAGAATTGGGCCTCCAGGCTTCATCAGTATTTGACTTGGCAAAAGTAATCTTTTAATCTTTCCTGGCTTGTCAAAATTTGGATCGGCCAGGGTGACGTTGTTCGGGACTTGGAATTGTGAGGAATTCCATTCATGAGCTGGCTGATCAGCTATGATATGTGGCAGCACAAAGGCTTCTACTTGTTGAGCAAAGTCGTTATGCATATACTTCATATGAACGTTTGCTCTGGCTCGGCTGGTTTTGGCCTCCAATACCCTCGATGCGTAATGATTTACCGTGGAGTTTTAGTGATAGCTTGGAGTCCATACGTTCAGAGATCAGATTTATTTGTGATCCTGAATCTAGAAAGGCTCTAAATGTAGCCTTCTGACCATTTAAAACACGTACGGCCTCGGCAATCCTTTTTCTTGTGGTCACTGCTGAAACAGTTAACACACAATTTTTGTTTTTATACCCAATTGACTCGTTCGGGTATAGTTTTGTTGCGGAAGTCATCACATTTGTATAGCCAATGACTCCGTTTGCAGAATGGACAATTTGGTAGCCTTGCCGCGCTGGCGGAAGTGCTTGTTTGGCCCTTCTGCTTCTTTCTTGGTTGTTGATTGCGTCTTCGTGTTCCCAGTAAACTGCTTCGCTGGTCCAGGAAGCTTAGCATTGTGTCTAGACCTTGCAGCTCTCTTGACCCTTCTAACGATTGTTCGTAGAGGGCTCTATTTGCAAAATCCAGCTTTTGCTTGATGATGGCAATTATGATTGTATCCCAACTAGATATATCAATGCCTAGTCCCTTTAATGATACTAGAGATGCCAGGACTCTTTGAACATCCCCTTCCAGGCGGAAAAAAGACTGCATGTCTTATCCTCCCCTGAGTGGGTCTTCGTATTCTTCATGTTTTCCCTTGCCCTACCGGTCTCTGAGTATTCTTTCAAAGCCCGTTTGATGGAATCGGCTATCGCCCTTTGCCGCCGACATGCTGATATCAGCTTGCTTGCAGGTTGAAGTATACTTGCAGCTTCTGCATTTCCTGGGGGCATCTCAGGGGCATTGCTCGAGGTTTGAGTCATGTTATCGGTTATGATGGTTCTATATCTGTCGGAGGAGTCACGACAGTCTACGTGGATTCCACTATTCATCGATTGCGGCCAACTTTGTTTGATAATAAGTTGGATTTTGCTTTCTCTCCGCTGAATCTTTTTTGAAGTTGGGGATAAGCTTCGAGATCTCCTGACTGATCTCTTTCTGCACGTCTAACGCCTCTGCGACTGCTTGCTCCTCCCTACTCCCTACGGTCAGGAATATAAAAACAATTTTCAATAAATTGTTTTTATATTCCTGACCGTAGGGAGTGTTTTATTTGCTTGGACAGCTGGATACGCTTCTGTTCGCAACCGTGGTGTGATCGAAAAAAATAAACAAGTGGTCAATAGCCTTGGGGGATTTCTTGAATTGAGAGTTCTTAAAAAGGATTGTTCGTCAACGTTTCTCTTTGCTGATTGTGTTCTCACCAAATGTTTATGACAAAAGTGACAAATGCGAAAGATTCCCAAGAGTTACGGAATCTTTCCTGTTAATTTTTGACGTATTCAGGACAACTTTCTATGAGTCAGGGCTCACCAAAAATGTTTCTTGGCTGGTGAAAAATTCAGGAAGATTCCCAAGATCTTTGCTGTCGGGGTCACCAAAATGTTTATGAGGAGGCTTAGATGCCTGGCAGATAGTGCATAAACTATTGCCTTTTGTTGTCGCAACTAGCACTTGGAACTAGGTGGACGATTGGGTTGGTTTGGATGGGTGACAGCCTCTGATGCATGAGTAAAAGCTTGGATTTTGCCAATCTAGGGCGCCTTAATTTAATAACTTTCATATTTATTAACATATCGACTTGGATTGAACATTCTACTAAGCCCAGAGCATTGGGTAGTCATAAAAAATGGGCTTGGCATTTTCGTGGGCGTCAAAATCTTCACTAAGTGGATTTTAAAACATAAAAATTGCATATTTCATATTTCATATTTTTTGTTGTAATCTTTTACATTAAAAAATATTTTGTTTTTAATTTGGAAAAGAAATGCTTTTCAATTTTGTGTGAATTTAGTGATTTTTATATAGGCTCATGTTTTAAGCTATAACTTCAAGTTTATAAGTCAGACCACTGAAAACTTGGATTTATTGTACGTTGAACATAATTGATAAATAAAAAAAAAAACGTACGTTTATATTTTTAGCTTTTTTTTCAATAAAAATATAAAATAATGTAATTTTATAAAGAAATTTTACAGCATTTTTGGCCGTCAAGCTAATTTGATCCGAATTTGGTTCAGAGCTGTCGTTACTGTATTGATCTTAAGGCAGTAGTTGGGCACATATTCTGAAAGCTCTAAAAGCCTTTTTTCGGTGGTGTTAAAAATTGTTTAAGAAATATATCATATGATATCAGTAGCACCTTCAAACACCATTTGTATGAACACGCGAAGTTTTCATTGTACACTTGCATTATTTCTAAACTTCTGGCTATATCTCTCCCAAATCTTCGAAATTTCTTTTGAAATTCAAAACATAGCTTACAAATATGTTATTGCAATATAAAATTACCAAATGTCATGGCCAAACCCCATCACTGACTGTTCTACACGGAAATTTCGCTTACGTTCCTTGCTCAAACCTCGAAAAATTCAGCATTGGTTATTTCACACATTTTAAAACTTAAGATATTTGTGCAATATTCCCAAATTTTATTTTTGAACCTGATTCTATATGTGTGTCTGCAACTGGTGTAATAGAATGGGATAGAATTATATAAGTTTTTTCCACCAAAAATAGGAAACATGAAACAAAACACTTCCTTTTGGTATATTTTTGGTTTGTTATTGAAAATGAATAGATAATTGTTTAAACGAAAGCTCTCTTCTTTTAGATCTTCATCGTGTTAAGCCAGTTTATTTGCCGGGTCCCGACGGAATACCGGGCTGTGTGCTTAGGCATTGTGCCGATGCCCTGTGCTCTCCCCTTCTTAAATTGTTTTCCTTATCCTTAGAAACCTCGCACTTTCCCCTTATTTGGAAGGAATCATTTGTTATTCCTCTCAACAAAAAAGGTACCAAATCGGTGGCCAACAACTATAGAGAAATCTCAGAGTTATCGGCCATCCCTAAACTCATTGAAAATATTATTATTCCATATTTGCAGCACCTTTGTAGATCAGTAATTCCTCCATGTCAGAATGGATTTATTAAGCGAAGATCAATAACTACGAACCTTTTGGAGCTCACTTAAACAGATGTAATCATCTTAATCATTCTCTTCTTATCAAGAAACTCGATTTAATGGGATTTTCAATTGATCTTCTTAGGTGGATCTCTAGTTATCTGACAGGCAGGACGCAAAAAGTCCTCTTTAAAAATAACTTATCTAATGTTCTCAGGGTCACCTCTAGTGTCCCGCAAGGGAGCCACTTGGGTCTCTTATTGTTTACATTTTTAATTAACGATCTGCCCGAAGCTCTGACTAACTCTAGTGTGCAAAAACTAACTCAAGTTTTGTGTGCAATATAAGGACGTCGCTTGAAAGTCTGATTTACAAACAGATATTGATAGTTTCCAAACTTGGTGCCGCGTAAACTTACTAAACTTAAATGGCTCTAAATGCTTATGACATTCTTCCGTGTCGTACCCAAGCTTGCAACTTATACGCTCTTTGGAAAGAATTAACTCAGTTGATCAGTTGATCAGTTGGATCCCGAACTTGACTTTATCGATCATATTTCGTGCATTTATTAAATGGTGGTAGAAAGAATTCAGTGACCCATACGTAACTAAAACATTCAGGCGGTACGCTGGTAGTTTATTTCCTATGCAGTCCTCCAATTTTCATGAAATAAAAACCGAAGTTCTGGAATAATAATAAATGGCCAAGTACTAAGTTTAGTGAATATGTATTGAAAACTGACAGTAATAATTTTTTCCGAAAATTTTACCGATCGTTTCAATGGCAGCTATATAATATAGTCATCCGATCCGGCCCATTCCGACATATGAACGAGTAAGAGTATATAGAAGACTAACTCCAAAGTTTCTTTCAGAGATCTTTAAAACTGAGGAACAGACAGACGGGCAAAGTGACAAATGGACAGACGGACAGATCGACTTTATAGTATCAGAGATATCTCCTTAATTGCGCACAGTGGTCCCTATGACCAATCTAGCGGAAGAAAATAGAATCAATTTTGATTTCATTTAATTTGTAACACTTTGACAAGCTCGAAACAGCTTTTGAAAGAAAGTGCATTCCTGATCAGATGTGAGCTTTGAAACCTGTCCTATTTTCAGCACATGTTCATCGAAAAATGTAAGGCTGTTTGTAGTTCGTTTTCAAACATTAAAAACATTAAAAATATATATATATCTTTGTTGAATAATAACTTTTGTTTCCTTAAAAGTAAGGTATTCACTAAATAAAAATTGTATGTTTTTGACCTGTCTTTCCATGTGTAGCAAATAAAAGTGTTTTTGGTAAGTGGCTTTTAAGAATTGATTTTAAGCAGTTTACTAATTTTATAGGATTAGAACTAACTTTATTCAATAGTATTCAAGCTAATATTAGTATTTATGTATAGTGTCAGTCCTGGTAGTGTGAAAATGTCCAAAATGATGACCAACTACGTCCAACTCTTGGGTCTATTGCATTTTTTAGGCGAAATGTCGGTCTGTGTTTGGCACAAATTTCTTATGATCCACCAATTACATCATCATCTAAAACGTTAACAAAGTCGGAAAACTCTATTCATTTTAATAACGTCGATACTGAACTGCTTCTAAATTTTCCAAAAATAAATAATGATTCTGATGATTCTGGTTCAGATTAAATTCTATAAATTACTTATGTATGAAAACGTAAAACTAAAAAAATTAAAACGAAATATAAAAATTTAATCATTTGCACTGTATTTATATAAATTTTTTCAACATTTTTTTGAGAGCTATGAGAAATACCTGTCGTAGCACGATAAAATTTAGAGGATTTACGGAACAAGAGTTAAAAACTGTAAGTACAAAGTTTAATTAAAATATCTATTCATTTACTCGAGTTATTAATAAAATTCCGCTAGAAAGGCCATTTGGACCACTGTGCTGCGTTGCAAACTTCTGACTGAAACTATAATACCCTGCAATGAATATAAAAATCAAGAAGTATTTATGGAGTGTTTCCAGGCCCACCGAGTGCCTAATGCGTTCAGCGGTTTTATCTGTTTTCCTATCCAAGTTTCTTGAACAGGTTGCTCCCAATGCTTTGGGAGGCAGGTGCGGCTGTCGAAGGTTCGACATCCCTAGCAGAACTTCGTCGTGAAAGCTTTAGTTTTTTTTTTTATAAATCGCGCGAGGTCCCACGCCTACCTCCCGCTCAACCGACCGAAGGGCGCAGCCGTGTGACGTACGGCACGAACACGTTCTAGATAGACGCGTGAGAAAGAAAATAGATAATAAAACGAGGAAAAATTAAGTTACAATTCTGGGTAATTCTACAAGCAATACAGTTTTTAGTCTTTGAAGGCTTTCAATGCCTTCTATACTGTTAAAAAGACGATTGTAATCCGTACATAAAACCCTAAGGGGTTCATGTACTTCAAACTCTCGCCTACAGTGGTTAACTACTAAAGGCATATAAGTTCGAGATGTTAAACGGGGAACATGGAAGTTGAGAAGGCCTAGTAGGTAGGGGCTCTCCACATCACCATGTATAAGTTTATGTAAAAAGACGACGCCAAGCATCGTCCTACGATTAGCTAGAGAAGGTAAGATAATTAAAAGAAGTCTAGTAGAATAAGAAGGCAATCTTAGGTCAATATCCCAGGATAGGCCTCGGAGAGCAAAAAGTTCTTTTGGACAGATTCAATGCGGTTACTATGGACTACGAATTGAGGACTCCAGACACACGAACCGTACTCCAATATGGGGCGAACTAACGAAGTAAAAAGGGTCTTCGGTACATAAGGAGAGTCAAACTCCTTTGACCACCTCTTAATGAATCGGGACGACGGTTTTGTTCTCTTTGAGTGAAGTTGTGTTTTTCCGCGCTCCGCAAGTTTTCCCGATAGTGCCTCTAAAAGGGAAAACCTGGCCATATAAAGGCATATTAGTGCAGTGTGAGCCTTCTGACGTCACAGGTACTCACCTGGTGGCACCTGGCTCGCCCCCAGCAGGGCGTTGGAAGCTAATCCGCTTGGCTGCGCGCGTGAGTCCGGGGGTCAAGGGAGGGGGAATCCCTCGCATTCGCCTCTCTCCCAGCTGTCACCGCCTTTCCTTCTTTCACCTCCTTATTATCTCCAGCCTTCTTTAACAACTTTCCCCGCGTTTTTCTGTTTTTCTGTAAACTCAGCTGTTCGCTGCCGATCGCAGTGTTGCGTAGCGCAGGTGCCGGGAGCTTAACAGCTTAACAGCCGCGCTTAACAACGCGCTTAACTGTCGCGCTTAACAGCACAACACCTTAAGTGTTGGTAAACGCGCGCGGATAAGCTTCCCGCAATTTTTCAAATTCAAATCCATAGTCAATCCGTGCCGAGCAAGGCTGCACAGAGGCAAGCGCGAAAAGGTCACGGATCTGACCAAAAGCCGATCCCACGCGTATGCGGTGCCCCACGTATCGGGGCGTCGGTGACCGAGAAGGGGCAGTATAACCCCCGTCGTACGCCAAGGGGAAATCCGTGGCCATCGTGGGAGCCCTGTGCGGTCCGACGAGCCGGAAATGGATTCCGAAAGCTCCTTTGTGGGCAGATCCGCGCTGGCGAGATCACCCTGCCAAGAAGAGATGGCTGATGATGACGCTGCGGCGTTCAGGAGAAGCAGCAAGCTCCCTCGATCGCCACCCCGAACGGAAACCAGAGAGGTCGGGCAGAGCCCGGCGCCCTGCCACGAGCCGCCACCCAAGAGGACACGGGACCCTTCCAGTCCTGCAAGTCCGCAAAGAGTGTCGCCTGCCAAAAAGAGCAGGGCTGCGGAAGAGTCCAGCCTAGCTGATCTGCTAGAGCTCGGTAAGCTGCTGCAGGAGGTATCGGTCAAGATGATGGACAAGACCACGCGCCACATCACAGTCTCGACGAGGGAGATGTTTGCCAAAATGAAGGCACTCCACACGAGCGTCCTCGAGGCAAGCAGAGCGGCCATCAGAGGGGATGTGGATGGGCAGGACAGCCACAGCGCGACCACCCTGTGCTCAAACTGCGCGAACTGCACCCAGGGCTCAGGTCGAGCTAAACGCGCGGAGAGCGCTGACAAGGGTCAGCAGACAACCATCGTGTGGAGGAGGGATGCCACAGCCCAAACTGAGCAGTGGCGCAGGCTTAGTCAGCCGGATGGCTCCAGCTTACCCGCGTCGGTTTCGGCCCCACCACCGACCCGCATATCACAGCGAAAGGGCCCGAAGGCGCCGCCAAAGCCCCCCAAGGATCCTCAGCGGGACGCAAATGAAGCGGTGGCAACTCGCGCCCCCACCCTGAAGCCGGAGTGTCGCAGAATCCACGGGGACGACTGGGAAGTCGTGGCTAGGAAGCCGAAAACGGCGCGCCGCGCCGGCCCGGATGCGGTCATCGTCCAGGCGAAAGGCAGGTCCTACAGCGAGGTACTCGCTTTGGTTACTAGAAGGGAGGACAAGCACCTGTCAGAACTGGGGAGCTGCGTCTCCAAGGTTCGCCGAACCAACAATGGCAATCTGCTCCTTGAGGTGGCCAAAGGCAGCGCCGAGAGTGCGGAGAGCATGAAGGAGAGCATAGAGAAGGTGCTCGGCGACTCGGCGTCTGTGCGCGCCACAACAGAGGATGACTCAGTGGTCGTAATGGAGATCCGCGGCATGGACTCTATCACAACCAAGCAGGAGGTCTGCGCCGCGATCGCGGGCCAGTTTAATTTCGAGGCCGAACGGGTGAAAGTGCGTGGAATGCGCCGTGGCGACGCCGAAACCCAGACGGCGGTGGTCAGCTTGCCCGTCTCCCTGGGCAAAACTGTCCTCCACCGTGGCGAAGTCCGAATAGGCTGGACCATCTGCACGATCCGGGAGAGAGTAGGTCCACCTAGGTGCTTCAGATGCCTGGAAACAGGTCACATTGCCGTGC